>JASDQU010739942.1:34233-48462 GCA_032191745.1 Picea mariana
CTAATTCAAACACAATTGAAATAAGAACAGATTAACAATCAAAGAAAATTGAAGCTATTCTTATTTCATTGATGAATAAACTAACTAAAGAACAAAAATACGAATAAACTAACCTGTGATTAATCAACTAAACTAAGTCTATGTCCCTATGCAATTCAAGCTCCTAGTTGTCCTTCCTATGAGGAAAACATGTAATAGAATGGTGCCAGCATTCCCAGAACAAACTCAAAGGTGTTTTGGAACAAGAATATAACAATAAACAAATAAATATATAGGTCTAATGATCTTATAATGATGAACACTTATAATAAAAGAAACTTAATACAAAGCATTCATGTAATAGATAATCCAATATCCAACATAAATCCACGATATTTAAATGAAATATTGATCACAAATGTAATATAGGACAATAAATTGTGGACAAAATTAAAGTGTTGAAATAATATGAAATATCATACGATGATAAGAATAAAGTTGTATAACATATTAACATTCCATAAGATAAAGGCAAAACATAATGGGTAAGAGCCACACTGGTCTAAAGCCAAGGAGTGAACATCTTGTCCATATTAGTATTGAAAGTCATATATCCATAGTATGTCCAAACCAAAGATGCCCTTTACTACTAAGAGTGAACATTATTTAAACTAGTTTAGGATTCAAATGCTCTTATCATACAAGATAGAGTTGAATCCACAAAAATCATATAATATTACAAAAATAGTGAAACTAAAAACCAGTCATGCATGAGTTGGTTTGTCAAAACTAAACCAAAGTTTTATAAATAGAAAGAGGCAGAAAATAATTGAATAATTGAGCGTATAATTCAAGTTGTTTTCTCCATGCAGTCAACATCATAATCGTTCATTTCCTGTAGATAACAAAACCGATTTGATATTCAGATAATGATACTAATTATTATTCAAAAGAGACTAGCTACAAAATCATAGATTATGTAGCTAGTCTTATTAATAATAGGGTATTTCGAGTAGCCAAGCATTTCACTTGAGCCTGTAAGAGTGGAATATCTCTATAATAATGCTATATCCAGTCGAGGCAGCTATCACAGTGCATTGGGGTAATGGCAGACTGACGTGGAACATAGTTGACAATGGGTGCTTCATGTGTCACTGTGGTTTGTTCTAGGTCATGACCAATACCTGAAAAACCTTCTTTGCCCTTGAGACAAGGGGGTAAATTAGACACAAATTCATACTTTTCAACCTGGGTAACAACCTATTTCCTGGGGAACTGGTTTTTTGGGTCTTCATGAGCCAAGAAATCGTCTATCTCCCGATATGAAAACCGATCATCGATCTCSATCGGATTGATCGAGCTCAGATGATTACTCTTTCGATTTCTTAGTTTTCTAGAAATCAAACGAACAACATTATTATTCCTGAAATTTAAATCTGTGTTCTGTGGTTTCTTTCCCTTACGGAAAATCTTCACAACATGTTTATCATTATCGTTTAAATTAGAGTTGTTCATAGGCACAGGAAGATCCTTTTCTTTTAATTCGGTAATTACATGTTCCAAAGATCTTTTAGGTGAAAATCTACATGGTAATTCCTTATCCATAGGGGTTTTATCAACAACAGAAATCGGTTCAATAAATTTTGAGCCATTAAGTGAATTGATGACCTGGCTTTCAGTCACTGGTCTATCCAAATTAGGGTTTACAATTAAATGGGGGATGATTGTATCGTTGACCTGGGTGAAGCCATTTTGGCTCAAGAAAGCTTCCCAGCTATCACCAACTTGCGACAGGTGAGCAACCAATAATATTTTAACGAGTCTGTGATGAAACTGACTTGACAGGGAATTCATACCATGTCTTTACAAAATGTCTAAGCAGTAAATGACAAAAAAACCAGCCCATATCGACCTTCACAAGTGACAAATTGTTTCAGAATTAAAAGGAGATTGTGCCATCTAGGTTTTAGCAAAGCAATGGGAATACCTTTTATACAGCAAGTGGATTTGTGGGAAACCATGAATAAAATCCATGGGACATCCTCTACTTTAGCGTTCTTAAAACACCTCTCGCATTCTAAAGGGAGTCTTGTCACCCTGCTCATGAAATCCTCTATTAATTCCAACTGTACATAACCGACCTTGGCCCTAAAACCGTCAAAAGTTTGTGCAAAAGMTTTTGCAACCTGGATATTATAGCCTTTGAACTTCTTGAGGAACACATCCCATCCATGAGCCTTCAAGTAGTCAATAGCGTCATCACGGGATAGCATATCTTGGCATCCATTCGGCTCGATACAAACCACGGGTTCCATTACCACGGTGACAAGGATACAACAGATATCAGAAGGGATGGGTTAAGGTTTCCAATGGATGAGCAGTAGAGATAGGTCTAAGCGAACTGTGATGGCACAAAAAATGCAAGGTTTGGGGACTGTCATAACTCGAACATAAGGGTTAGGGAAAACGAAAACAGAGGGCTCGTAAAACTACAAACCATTTCTCACAATGAGTGCCAAACCCTCCACAGTACAAAACCCCATACACATAATGAATGATCTCATTAATATTTCAGGCCAGTAAGGTGAATTGAAAATGTAGATACAACATGCCTGTACCAATTGATATGAATGTTGATATGACAAATTCACTCATGAAATTATATCAGTTGTTAACCAACATTTTTGTGAATTCAAACAATTCATGAACTAAATCAACAATAAACTATAGAACCAATGAAGTCACGGGACCCATAATCAATAAATATTTTGATAGTGTATTAATCAATAAGTTCATAAGTCTTGAGTTTAAACCATGCATGGGTGCCTTCTAAAAAAATATTTCTAAGGTAAAAGATTATGAAACCAAGCCAAGTTTTATGTTTAAATTCATGCTTACAGTCATGAATTAAAAATAAAACAAACAAAAATGCAAACCAAAAAACTCAATAAGGTAAACTTAACCCAATCATCGCCTCAAAACTCAGAAACATCAACATTTACAAATAGAAGGTGATGGCAGCTAACAAAAGGTATAGTCTCGTTTGATCATGATAAGTATCGAAAATCATGTGTGGCTGCCAACAATGGTGACGTACTGGGCGAAGCAGTTATCTCTGCATCACCAGAAAATTCATGTTAGGGTGAATTAGATGAAATGAATTTTTTAGAAATAGTTAACAACAGGTCAAGCATATTGATCATAACTCAGAAAGTAATGTAGTTTAGCATCAGATGTATTTTTGTCTAAAAATATGTCATCTAGTATCTAACTTAGATTACGAGTGTAGCGATTTTTTATGCAGTTGACTTCGATACTGTTGACAGGGCCACTACTACCAGCAAGCATCCATAGCCTCGGCAGGGATGTCATTTGACCCACTCTAATACCTCTATCATGTTCAAGAGTCGTCCATTCATGATACATGTCATCTTTGCACTTTGATCAAAATGAAAGACATACCTGAGGATCTTCTTAAACCCGACATCACTTCGTTGCCAGTAGGTCTGTTCAGTACCCCGACAAAGTTGCCTTGGTATCATGCATGCATTTACCCACTGCCAACAGACCTTTTCAGCATCCTGACGAGTTTACATACACTTCCCACACATTATCATGCTTTCAACCCTCTAGAATTTGTTTATAATTTGCAGAACTTAATAATATTAAAGAGAGTGGGGTGACACTGAAAATATTGTAGTTTGGAATGAAAAAATTGATCTTTTACCAATTATTCTTTTGTTTTGATGACCTTCATCATGATTTGGACACTTATATTTTGGTTAAGAAACCATCTTGAGGACGAGAAGGTACAGTTGAGTTGTTTTTCTCAAAACAGGGACATCGTTAGAAGTTTATTAATGACAATCACATCTACTTGTAATTCCAATGAGAAACTAGAAACACTGATTTGAACAGAAACTCACTTATGTTGATCTGAGTTTTAGCACTTATTGTTCAAGTGCTTGGGAAGTTATCAACTGCTGCTAACGAACGAAAATTATGATTCTGTTCCACAAATGAGATGGTGACTCAGACATAATTATTTAGAAAACAAATCAAAATCAAGCAAAATGAAAAGAACCAAAATAAAAAAGAAAAAAGAAAATTAAAAAATATTTACAAAAGAGTGGAACAAAAATCATCAGGTGAAATACCTCTTGAGGGCATGGCCATTCACTGGGAAAGTGTCTGGTTGTCCCTCTAAATTATGCAGACACAAAGAGCTGGGACCCAATTTTTCAGAAATTACAAATGGTCCCAGCCAGAAATTTTGGAACTTGGTATGTTCCTCCTTACTCTCGTGGGATTTATCCCACTTGAGAACTAGATCTTTGACATTGAAATTCCTATCTGAAGATGAATTCGAATCCAACCATCTTTTTACAATTTGTTGGTGCTAATCCAATTTATTCTTTGCTTATGTACTCACTTCCTCTAATTTTAATAAGGCATTTATTCGATTTTCTAGAGGAGGGCACTCCTCTTCTTGAACTTTCTATGACAATTGCAGGGAAGGAAGTAAGACATGTGGGTGGGGAATTTCTTCTCTTCCGTAGACGAGGAAGAAAAGGGAATTACCAATAGAGGCTTTTGGGGTTACTCTATCAGCCCAAAGTGCATTATACAGTGCAGTGTGTCAGTTCTTGTGATTTTCTGAAACAATCCTTTTAATAATCTTGATTAAATTTTTGTTTGTTGATTCTACTAGGCCATTTCCTTAAGGGTAGTATCTTGCAGAATACTTCAGTTTAATCCCTTTTTCCAGAGAAAAACGTTCATGTCAAGGGATGAAAAGTAAGAGGCATTATCAAAAACCAGACATTCGAGAATGTTGAATCAAGTGATGATATGAGAGTTCAGAAAAGATACTACCTGACTTGTGTTTACCACTTTTAAAGGTACAGCTTCGAACCATCTCATAAAATAGTCTGTTGTTGTAAGGATATACTTGTGTTGTTGTGAAGAAGAGGGATTAATTGGTCCTATGATGTCTAGGCCCCATTGCTGAAAAGGTAAATCCACGGTAACAGGCTGTAAAGGGAATGTTGACTTTTTCACCCGTCCTGCAGCCTTTTGGCAAATTATGCATTTGTGGGACATCGTGTGGGCATCTTTAAACAAGGTAGGCCAATAGTACCCAGCTCTTAACACTTAGTGGGCAGTGGTATCTCCACTGAAGTGACCACCGACTTCACCTGCATGAAGTTCAGATAATGCTTTTTCTAATTCTTCCTTTTCCAAACAATGCAGAAAAACACCATCAAATTTCTTTCGAAATAATATATCATTTATCAACTGAAAAGATGCAGATTTAAGCCTAAGTGCTCTTTTGTTCTTAGGATCAAGATTGCGGGGAACAGATCCATGTATCAAATAAAATCTAATGTTTTGTTGATAGCTGTAAGTGACACACCGTCAACTGGAAGGTCAAATCCGGACCGGGGTTGTCTAAATAACCCAAGCCATTTGGAATGAAGTGACCCAACGGGTTTAATGGCTCTATTGACCAACTAATGTCCTAAAAACAGTAAAAGAAATAAACTAATCTAAAATTTGTTATTCTAACAAATGATATATTACTTACTAATGTTTATTAAAAAGAAACATGAATATACAAATGATTATAAACAATCTATATACATTTTACAAGGTTTACTTGAAATCTTAAGAAAATGAATGTTTATAATAATGTTTCAAAATAAGATAAAGTAAGAACATAAATCTTTTTGTTTTTTTTTAATGTTTAAATATTTTAAACTAATAAATACTAAATACATACAATTGAAACAATGACACAGAAACAGTCAAAGCTAATTAATGCAATCATCATCTCATTCATATATACACAAATCTGAATAAAATAAAGCAATGGACTTACTAACCTCTAACTGATCAATATTAATGGATTGTTGACATCATGGCTGCTCTGAGGAATGACTAGGGTTTCAACTCTGATTCTTCTTAGCTTCTTCTGCTATTGCCGCTCTCAGAGGAGGGGAGTCGTTGCCCCCTCCTTCTCCTGCTACTTCCTTTCGTAAGCTTCTGGCCTCCCAAGGCAAGAAGGTCCCTCCTGCTAAACCCCCTAGCTTCGTCAAGAAGCTCGACTCGATCCCAAAAATTGAACTACCTCCGAATCACCCAATGCGGGTAGCAATCTCCCTTTCAGATCGCGGATTGGTAGGACAATTCATGGGGCTTTGGCCGTCAGCCCGAACCACAGATAACTGGATCCAAAGGAACTGGCGACCACTGATCAAAAACAGTGTAACTTGTTATGCGCTGGGAAGAGGATTCTTCATCCTTGAATTCATCTCCCAGGAAGATAGAGATCTCATCTTCAGGAATGGGTCGTATTTCATGGGCACTCAAGGGCTATACCAGAACCATTGGACTCTGAGTTTTGATCCTGTGATAGAAGTACCCAAGGATGTCCTGGTCTGGGTCAGGCTACCCAATCTACCAATCCACTACTACAATCCATCTTCGCTCCAGGCAATCGGAAATGGGCTAGGTCAATACATTGATAGGGCGGATCCCAAAGACCAATACTCATGCACGCGAATCTGCGGAAGTGGACCTAGAGGTGGGGCTTCTTGAAGTGATCAAACTTAAGGTCGGAGAATGGAAGCATTACCAGAAGCTTGACTACAAACAACTACCTTTTAAATGTAGGGGATGCCATGAATACGATCACTTCCAAAGAAACTATCCTAAAAACCCAAGCAAGGAGAAAGAAAATGGAGAAGGCTGGCAACAACCAAGAAAAGGGAAAACCACATCAAAAGAAAAAGGTCCAAGGAATGAAAAGACAACTCCCCCATAGACCAAGGAACAAGGAAATCAATCAAACACATTGGTAGAGAACAATTTTAGACTATTGGATYAGGAACATGCAGGGAAAACAACAGAAGAAAAACTACAGGAAGCAACTTCAGCCGAAGAAACGCATGAGAAATCACTCCCAGAAGCCAGAGAGATCCCTGCTCCATTAGGAGAAGAAGAGCAAGGAAAACCACCCTAGAAAAGGACACAAGCCTGGACATAGAGGAAGGACAGATCTCCTCAGATAGTGATTACGAAGGTGCAAGTGATGCCTTGGTCACTCCAAAGAAAACAGGTAGAGGAAGGAAATCCAAGAAAGAAGAAAGAGACAAAGAGACCTACAAAGACATCCTAAAAGGCTCGAAACCAACAATCAGACAACTGATCAATGTAAGACAGACAAGGAAACACTCCAAGGCTCTTCAAGGAGCCCACTCATTCCCCCAAGGTAATCCATGAAACTAACTTCCTGGAATTGTAGGGGTTTCGGCAGCAAAATGAAAGAAGAAGCACTTAAAGACATCATAAGAACCTCAAAGTTCGATATCCTACTCCTCTAGGAGACTAATATGGACAAGTAAGACTTTCTTAACACAACAAATGCTCTATGGAGAATAAGACAAGGAATAACAGAAAGCGCAAGAGGTGCCTCAGGCAGGATAGGTACCCTTTGGAACACTATGAAGTTCGAACTAGTCAACTCTTAAATGAGCACGCACTGGATCCACACCAGCCTCCTTAAAAAAAAAATGGGCCAACTGGTAAGTCTCTTCAATCTTTATGTACCAGTCCTTTTGGAGGAAAAAAGAAATTGTTGGGAGACCTTAAAAGATTACCTACTGCTAAATGATCTTGACAATATCATCATTGGGGGGACCTAAATGTGACCCTAGCTTCAAACGAGAAAAAAGGTGTCTCCATTGTGCGAGACCCGACAAGAGAGTGGGTAGAAGACCTAATGTCATATTGGGAGCTAGAAGATATCAAACCAACTAAAGGAAAATACATGTGGACAAATAAGAGGGTAGGACCAAGGCACATTGTTGCTAGGCTAGACAGATTCCTTGTCCAAAGCTCCTTCTTACTCTTGGGCCTCATTCCCACTTCTTTGATCTTCCCGCACAGTGTGTTAGAACACAAACCAATCATGTTAGAAGTCTTTTGTGACAATAATCTTGGGCCTATCCCCTTCAGATTTAGTCCAACCTGGATCCAAGATGAAAGCTTCCTGAAGCTAGTTACCAAAGTCTGGAATGATACAGTAAGAGGCTCAACCTTCTATGTTTGGGAAGAAAAAATCAGAAGACTAAAGACAACGCTAAAATTATAGGTAAAAGGCCAGTCAAATCTAATTAAAATTCACCAAGAAGCCCAAAAGTAGCTAGGGAATCATCAGCAGGAAATGGAAAATCATGAAATTACACAAGAAATCGTGCAACAAGAAGACCAGCTTCAAAGGAAATGGCATCAAGCATGCCGAGAGGAGGAAAATTACTGGCGATAGAAATCTATAAGCCTTTTGTTGGAAGCAGGAGATAAGAACACTAGCTACTTCCACAAATAAGCTGAGGCAAGGAAGCAGTTCAAGAAAGTTACCGAAATCCAGGTTCAAAATCAAACAATCATTGACTTTGAAGGCATTAAAGCAACTGCAATAGAAGCCTTCAAAAATATCTACACAGAAACACAAGGGACTGATATAGATCCCAAAGATTACCCTCTCTCTCTTGTCCCAACTCTCATACAAGAAGATTTCAACAAGAGCCTAACAAAGGAAGTCACCCAGCAAGAAATAAAAGATGCACTTGACCAAATGAACCCAGACAAAGCCCCAGGACCAGATGGATTCACAGCTAGATTCTATCAACACAGCTAGGATATAATTAAATCAGATCTAACGAAACTGATCCAAAAATCTCAGACTTGCAGCAAATTAGGAGGTGGAACAAACTCATCCTTCCTGGCGTTGATCCCAAAAGAAAAAGGAGCAATCAGTATTGACAGGTTCCAGCCAATCTCCCTTTGCAATACAAGCTACAAAATCCTCACAAAAGTTATAGAAAACAGAATTAAAAAAATTATCCCTATAATCATCCCGGAAAATCAAGGGGGGTTTATTAAAGGCAGACACATAGTGGACAACATCATCCTTGTATAAGAGGCCCTGCACTCAAGTATCCAGAGAAAAGACAAAGGTATGATAATAAAGCTTGATCTTGCTAATGTGTTTGATAGAGTTAGGAATAAATTTTTATTTAAAGTCATGGAAAATGTTGGTTTCACCCCAGCTTTTGTAAACTAGATAAAATATTGTATTGGGTCCCCATGGATAGCCCCACTAGTGAATGGGAAGGAAACTAAGTTCTTTCAAGCTTCTAGAGAGCTCTGACAAGGATGCCCCCTTTCTCCCCTTCTCTATGCAATCCAAGCGTCAGTTCTGAGCTTCCAATTGGATCATTGCCATCACAACAACCTCCATGGCCTAAGAATAGCACCAGGGGTAAAGGATATCAACAACGCCCAGTTTGCGGATGACACACAGCTAATGTGAGGAGCGAGCTTACAAACAGCAAAGAAATTCAAAAATGAATTAGTTGTATACACAGAAATTTCAGGCAACGTTATAAGCCTCACTAAAAGAAAGATCTATGGTTGGAACATAACGCTAAAAGAAATGTTGGAGATTGCCAGGGTACTGGGAATGGAAGGTTGTACCATTTGGGATGCCTTTAAATATCTGAGTCCCAATTTTAAAATCCAACCCAAGGACCTCGCACTGGAATCTGTTGATAGACAAGTTAAAAAACAAAATAAAATTCTGGGGAGCAAGCTAGTTAAACCTTGCAAGTAAAGTGGTCCTAATCAAGCAGTCCTAGCCAGCATTCTAATCTATCAAAGCTCCTTGCTTTTGGCCCCATCCACCATAATACAGAAAATTGAAGCAATTTTCAGAAGATTCCTGTGGGAAGGTGGAAAACAATCAGGGAGAAAAATGCATTTAATAAGCTGGGAAAAAGTCTCTAAGCCAATCTCGGAAGGAGGTCTCAATTTCAAAAACATTCATGCTCAAAATCTGGCGTTAGGGGCAAAGATTCTTTGGAACCTAATCACCGAAAATTCCACTTGGAGTAAAAAAGAGTTATGGAAAAAGTACTTTCGAGGTCCAAGGGAAAAATGTCTTGATCGTCCAGCATTAGTGAAGAGATGATCCCCAATCTTCTCACTTTTCCAGAAGGCGATGCCCCACTTTATCCCTCACCTCACCTGGCTACCAGGAAATGGGAAAAAAATCAATATTTGGAAAGACTCAATCATAGGAGACCCACCCCTTGGTTCGAGACATGATCTTCAAAGACTTAAAGAGTGGATGAGAAATCAAAACTTAAATACTCTTTGGGACATCTCAATCTAGGGAAATGAGGAGAATAATTCGTGGCTAAGGTGGGGGTTAGTAACAAACCCCCAGACTTAGAAGAGGACTAGAATGCTCTGAGGTTATTCCTACAAGGGAAATCCCCACTAAAAGAAAGGAAAAAAGACAAAAGGGGATGGGGAGCGAGCTCTGGGATCTACACCATTGCAGCAAGGTATCATCTCACAGTCTCTATCCCCAATGTTCCCCCAAACCCAACAATTTGGAAAGCAATATGGACCTCCAAATCCATCCCAAAGATTGATATGTTTGTATGAACCATGGCACACAAAAGCATTCTAACTGGAGGAAACTTAAGAAGAAGGGGATGGGAAGGCCCCCACAAATGTCCTCTCTATCTCCAAGAAGAGGAAACCACAGACCATTTGCTCCTAAGTTGCATCTACTCTAAAGAAGTTTGGCAGTTGGCTTTGGGAATGCAGACCAACACAATAGTCATGCCCCAAGAGACTAGCAGCCTACTCCAAAATTGGAAATCCATTTGTCCCTTCCAGACTGAAAAAAAGTGTCAAATCTCCACCCTTTGGAGAACCCTCCCAAAATTTATTATTTGAAAAATTTGGCTTGAATGAAATAACAGATTATTCAAGGAAGTCAAAAGCATCCCAGCTCACATTGCAACCAAGATAAAGGACTATTTTGGAGAAAGTGCCCCCTACTTCTCCAAAGCAAAGAACTCAAGGCCACTAGAGCATGAAGAGGAACAACGGATTGCTCAGTTTAAACTCCAAGATCAGCAAAAAAAAAGGATCACACCAGGAAGTCTGGGAAATATGAAAGGAGGAGTAGGATTTTGAAGAATGGAAGACAAAGGAAAAGAAACATTTTTTGTTCTTTGACGAGGCCTCCAAAGGGAATCCGGGTTTGTCAGGTGGAGGAGGGGTCTTGGTAAGCCCCACTGGTTTTCTAGAAATAAGTTTCGCCTAGGGGCTTGGAATTGAAACTAAAAACAAAGAAGAAGCCCTAGCCCTCTGGCAAGGGCTAAACCAAGCAATCATCCATGATGTCCAAGATCTGGTAATAATAGGGGACTCCCGGTTAATAATCAAAGCCTTAATCCTTTGTAGCAGAGTAAAAAATGCAAAACTCCATCACATATTGGAGAAAATCCAGCTCCTCCTTGGAAAACTCCGATCTTATAAGATTTACCATGTCCTTCGGAACCTAAATTCGCCAGTAGATATATAGGCCAATAAAGGTGCCCTCTCTAATATTGGGACTTAACATCTTAATGGAACAACGTCCAAAATGGATCTACCTTGAATATAGGGGAAAAATCCATAAAGTTGTTATGGGCGCGAGATGGAAAGAGGAAATTCTCATGACAGAAGGGACCGGGCAAACCCAAGGCACTACAAGACAGAGCAAGTGGTCAAAATAGATAGATTTACTCATCATTCGGGCGTTGAATTTCCATGGAAAGGCGACATTCTTGCAGGTCGCCCATGCCCCCCAGATCGTGAGAATCGTTTAGGGGAAATGATATGGGAGGAATATAATGTTAAAAAGGGAAGCATGGACGAACCCTTTCATCCTAGGAGCATACGGAGGTAGTCGCATAGAGGAACAGAGGCCAGTTATGAGTGGAGCGTGCACAGTTGCAGAACACCAGGTGAAGAAAAGAAGGCGATAGAGATGGCATCCAGCTTGGGTAACAAACCCAATATAGAAGATAGGTTGAATGCACTGGAAGACGCCCTGAAAAATCTCAAGCAAATGTTGAATCACCAACTGGATTTTCTGCAAAATTTGGACATTGATGCAGGAAGGCGATTAGAGTTGTTGGAAGGAGACATCACTACTACGAAATTTGAGCTAACATAGGAGCTTGGAAAACTACGTAAAGAGCTCAAGGATCCCAAAAAAGAATTCGAAGTCAGAGTCAACCAACTGGAGGAAAAAATGGCCCAACTGAACAAGGATTGGAAGCAAGACCCAAAGTAGTTTGATCAGTTCTCAAAACTACGACGGGAGCTCTGTAATACCTCAGCAAGGAAGGCGTTTTGTATAGAAGCCTCCGCAGTAAAGAAATATGTAATGCTTCCCTCCCCTGGAAGGAAAGTATAACCTCCAGGTTTTGTATAACCACGGAATGCTTTTTCTTATATGTCTTGAAGAATTACATTCATTGGAAGCACCAACTTCCTTTGTTTTCCAGTTGCAACTGGAAGGAGGATTCAACCCCCTAGTTTCTCAGGCTACAACCTGAGAGAAGCTCCAACTCCCCAATTCTCTAGCTACAACCAAAAGGAGGCTACAACCTGAGGGAAGCTCCAACTCCCCAATTCTCTAGCTACAACCAAAAGGCGGCTACAACCTGAGGGAAGCTCCAACTCCCCAATTCTCTGGCTACAACCCCCTATGTTCTCTGGCTATAACCGAAAGGTGGCTACAACCACCTGTCCTTGCCTCGTCCTGCCACCCTGAAGTAGAAGTAGAATCATGGAACCACTKTCACACTATCACTGTGAGATATACCGTTGTAAACCTATACTAATAAATCTGAACCATGCATAAACCATGCATCAACCTRTACCTCAACCTGTAATCAACCTGTACCACAAACAAGTGCATCAACCATGCACCAACCAGTAATCAACTTGTACCATAAACAAGTGCATCAACCATGCACCAGCCTGTAATCAACCTGTACCATAAACAAGTGCATCAACCATGCACCAACATGTAATCAACCTGTACCATAAAAAAGTGCATCAACCATGCACCAACCTGTAATCAACCTATACCATAAACAAGTGCATCAACCATGCACCAACCTGTAATCAACCTGTACCATAAACAAGTGCATCCAACCATGTACCAAGTATGTATCAATCATGTGTCAACTACTCATCAACTATGACTCATCAATATCTACCAACATGATCAACTATACACCTCATGTATGTGTCAACTCATTAACTACTTATCTCAACCATGTACTCAACATGTACCTCAACCAAACGACCTCATCAATTTCATCATCCAAATCTGATTTGTAGCTCTATTATAGACCTGGTGTATATGATCACATTCCTGCAAACCTTCCTTAACTTTAAAAACAAGAGAATAGCATTTTCATCAAACTTTTTCTTTAGTCTCACATGCCTAGTTTTGGATTAGTCAACAACCCTAACTTGAAGTAATCATAAATTTGAACCTGTAATGTATAAAGATATGAAACTGATCCACAATTTTATTCAGTGTGTTTAATGCAATTTCTCCAAGTTTCACTACTTGGAACCTCTCATAAAAGGATTTATAGCAAAAATGGCATACCTTGTTGAATTCTGGCTTATTCTAGAGAGCGACCTTGTAGAGCGTGCCCCGCAAAAAATATTTGATGAAATGATTTAAAACTATTACAAAGAATACTATAGAATGTACTCTAACGAACACATTTGGTCTCACTGAATTTGGATCTATTACGAAGAAGTTATGATGTTTTTACCCGAAACACCTGATTTTGACTAGTTTCAGGACTGGCCACAAACCCTATTTTCCACGGAGTGTAGCTCCCAAAATAAAATGACCCAAAAGCTGAATTTTTAACCAAGGATAATTGGATATGTTTTCTCACTTTCATATCAATTTCAAGATCTAAATAATTATAGAAAAAAAATTATAGCGAAAATGGTGAGATGACCTGTAAATAACATACCTTAGAAAGCGCCATCAAAAGAATTTATCCTTCCTTGCATTTCGGCCTTATTTTCTTCACTTTCCTCAGAATTTTGGCTTAGATATCCTTTGTTTACCTTAGAAACCTATATATATTCAATATTCTCAAGTGTGATTCAAATGAGAGAGCCTTGCCTCTTATTTATACTCTCCAAGTAGCTTCCTTAAAACCATCTTCTAGGTCAGTTGACCCACTTTCCTTATTTTAGGGTTGGGTCCACTTTTAATTTCTCCATTAAATTTATTATTGAAATAATTTATTTTGTATTCACTTTGAATTATAATATACTCATCACTTCACTTTATTATTT
>JASDQU010739942.1:51556-81289 GCA_032191745.1 Picea mariana
TGAGGGTCCTCCAACTTCGTAAGGCCATAAATCTCAAACCGTGAGGAGTTATGTGACGTTCTACATACCACCAGAAATGGAATGACATGTACTATCCATATAGAATATTATTATCTTAAAATATAGCATAACTCATACCGTTACCCATCAAACAAACTTGGGTCCATTACCCAAACCTGGGATCTCCAACTTCTCATGGTCAAAACTCTCTAACTGTGAGGAATTATGTGGCATTCCACATACCACCGGAAATGACATGACAAGAACTATCTATCTAGGATATTTTCCCTGACAAATTCACTTTTCTTCATCTCATTATTCCACAATTAAGCATGGGTTCTCTTACTCCACAAAGCATCTTCCTGTGAGGGCTTTCACCATAAGGGGACCACTTTGGAGTTCATCCATATTTACTTCTTATCAACAATGACAAAACAATAATGATTCATATTTACATCAAACAATATTGGGTCCATTACCCAAACCTTTGTGCTACGGGGCTTTCTTCAAGGGTTGACATCAATGACAACCAACCTTAATCAACACCCGTGCCAAAAGAAAGCATAATACTTCCTGAAGAAATTCAAGGAAGTGTTTCATATTATGGAGCAAGTTTATAACGCAGGAAGACAAATACTTATATATCTTGTGACCTTAAAATGTCAAATAACTGAAAATGAAAAAAAAAAAAAAAAATCTCAGGAATGGTGTTACCAGCTATCTAGCATCAGATGTAAACTCAAAATACTTGAATAGATGATCAGTCGTAGATATAAACTAAACCAAAAGATAATGAACAACATAAAGAAAAACATGATATAATTTTTTTTATGCAGAATAGTCTAAAGCTAATTCAATACAAATAACGTTTCATATTAAAAAATTATATGAGAAACAATATTAACATTGCACAATCTACAAAAGCCAAAGAGTAAATTGTTTTCTCATATAGTTTCAACAAAATATGTTCATCATATGGTCTAGGAAGAACTTTTGGGATAACAGATTCTTAAATATTGAAAAAATTAATATATAAATGATAGCAATCAACCATGTATTGATAAAAAATGACTAAAACTAATTTAAATCAATGCATAATCAATTATTCAAAGAATATGAAGATATTATACTGAAAATAAAACCATTTTACTCACAGGACAAAAGCCATTAAGAAACCTGGAATTCCATATTTTTCTTTGAAAATACTCGTCCATTCTCCTAAAGATTTCAACCATTCGTTACTCCATTTGAAAAGAAGAAAAGTTTACAAAATAAATAATCTACAAAAGAGAAAGGATACAAATCCTCCTCTCAATTTCCTGGATCTCCATGGCTCTGAACTTTCTCATATATTTATACAATGAATGAACAGTCTGGGCATCACTAATAATTTTCGCCACCTGAAATTTGTCTCATAAAGAGACACAAATATCTTTCAAATCGTGCATTTGTTTGAGAAAATTTCTATGAAAAAACTAAATGGGTCCATTTGGGAGATGGGTTTTCAACCATTTCTTCAAATTCCTCATAGTTTGGCTACAATCAGTCTCGCAAATTTGTGTCTTTGTTCTTGACGCATTTCCAAATTTTATTTGTTGTTGCTCATAAATTTATTTGCAGCAATCCAATATTATTTTTGGATCAATCATCGTGAACGTATTTAGATAATAAAATCAAGTCATGATCAGATCCATACCAAATAACTGATAATAGAAACCTGTGAAACAAAAAGAAACCTAAATTAATAACCTACAAATTGTGAATAAAACAAAATCTAGAACAATAAAATAAAAAATGAATTTAAACTAACTATAAGTTCTAAACAAACATTGTTTATAATTTCCTTTCAAATATGATCTTAAAATTCTAGAAGCTTCTAATGGAGAAGAGAAAAATATTAATTTTGATTTTTTACAAAATCAAATAAATGATAGATAATTCTTTTTATTATTATTATTTTTATTTTGAAATGAGATGCAAAATGAAAAAAGAATTAATTAATTAATGTCACCAAATGATTTTATGAAAATGAGAAACCAACCAAGATATTATTTGATAAAGTATTGAACCCATTATTCAAAATAGTCAAACTTGTTAATGAGCAAAAGAAATAACACATAATCATAATTTAAACGAAAGTAAACAGTTGATAAAAATTAGCATTTTTGTTTAAATTGAGATTTCGATGCTCGTTTCTAAATTTTGACATATACTCTTGTAATGAATGTTTCATACTATAGTGAATGTATTAAGTTTTTCTCAAAGCAAGCTAGGGTATGGAACTATTTGAAAAGGTTGATTCTATAGCTCATTATAATTATCAAGATTCTAATGGGGGCCCTTTAAATTTTGTAAGAAATTATGGGGAGTTGTTGGGGCCCAACAAATGGCGACTTACTGGGTGAAGCAGTTATCTCTGATCTTGTAAGATTTCATCTCAGGAAGAAAAGAATAAGACTTGAAAAAGGATTTAAGATCCCTGAAATAAATTTACTCTTAGACCATATAGTATTAAGATAAGCTCAATGTTATAACCAGACAATAGAATTTTCTTTGCAGGGGATTGTAACCTGAAATAATGTCTTAATCAAAGAGTCATGATGTTTATAAAAGAAATCCAATACCGTTGACAGAGCCACTACTGCTAGCAGGTGTCCATAGCCTCAATAGGGATGTCATTTAACCCACTCAAATGTTTTAATCTCATCCAATAGGCATATCCACATGTGTATACTTTCATAAAAGTTAGTTTAAAAACATATACCTGCTACCTCTCGACTCGACATTGCTTCGTTGCCAGCAGGCCTATTCAGTACCCTGACAAAGTTGTCTTGGTATCATGTGTGCATTTACTCGCTGCCAGCGAGCCTGTTCAATACCCCGATGGGTTTACACACACTTCCCACACTTAAGTGCTTACAACCCTCTTATGCCACTTTTAAATAATAATACAATTGTATATTTCTTGATGACAAAGAGAGCGGGGTGATATTGGAGGTTAATTGCAATATAGGTGAATAGTTGATCATGTTATTTATTTTCTTTCAAAACTGGAAGTTTTATCATGGTTTAGAGATTTTAGATTTCCTTTAAGAAATCATCTAGAGAATGGGGAAGCACTTAAAAATGATTCCTTAAGAATATAGATGATGTAAAAAGTTTAAAGATCATCATAATTCTCAAAGATTTAAACCATATCTTTGGTGTAATACTCTGACATGGACAATTTGAGGACAAAATGAAAGTGACAATTGACTTAAAAATCAATTGTCTGAGCTATATCGTAATATCATGACCTCTTTGAACTATTTCAATTTGCTTGAAAAACACAAGTCTTAAAATAAATGCTTCATTCAACAATAGCTCTTTGATCAGAAATATATTGGTTCAAAAAGACAGATAAGAAGAAAACTCATTTAAAGCAATCAAAGAAAACAAAAAACACACAACAAACCAAATCAAATTTTATTAATGGGATTCAAAATCAAAAGTACACAAAATCAAAACAACAAAAGAAAACTTTTCAGGAAACGATTTTGGCCAAAAATAAACTTGAGCTTTTGGATCCACTAACATCTCACTGTAAAATAAAGGAAGAACTAAATCATATAAAATATCATGTGTGAGCAAGTTATTTTCTTAAGATAGTGATGCATGAGATGCCACTTTGACCAAGCATTATTAAAAAATAAAAGAGACTTAAAAAAAAATAGAAAAATACTTATTAAGATGAGTGCAGTCCCACTCGTGGCACCTTGGGTTAGGGTTGAATTGATAGTTCAAATTTACTTATCTCTTTACTTTCCATTTAAAATTTTCATGATGATATTGTGTTTTTTAAAAGAAATATTCAACGAAAAGTAGAGAGAAAAAGATTTAAAGTGGACTTCTTTGATAACATTCATATTATTGGTGTACCCACTTGTGTTCATAACTGCATTATCACACAAAGAAATATTGAGAAAGAAAACTAAAGGAAACCTATTCTAAACTACTAAATAGATCAAAACACTAAATAAAATCGTATTTCCAATGCAGCCACAAGAGCATCTTCAATCCTGCAAGGCATACAAAGTCGGAAATCAGAATAAAAGAATGTAGTATTTGCAGATACAAAAGAAATATGTCATGCTTACCTCCTATATATTCTTTTAAAAACAAAACAAGCACGACCTTACCATTCTTTTGAAACTTCTTGAGGTATGAATCCTCCAACCATTTTGCAATCTGGTCGTGATATGGGTCATAATGGCATGGAAGAGTGTAAGTAAGTTTGGAAAACTTGTCAATATTATGGGGACCTAACATAACCATCAACCAAGGCCAAAGTGCCCCATCCTCCTGACAATTCTCCAAGTGTTCATCAATTCTTGACATGGAGGATCTAAAAAAATCATGTAATGCTTACTTCCTAGATATTTAGATAGAAACAAAACAAGCACAACTTTATCTTTATTATGAAGGTTTTTTAAATACGAATCTTCAAGCCATTCTAAGATCTTGTCATAAAAATTAGGATGCAAACCATGACTTTGATGAAATGGATATATCAATGGGGAACACATTATAAGAGGATTCATGACATCAATTAGATTATTGGTTTGAACGTTTCCTTTGATGATATTGATTGTTTCAAAATGTGAAGCATAAACATTAAAATTCGAACTAATCAAAGAAAGAATAGAATATTTGATTTCCATAAGAATAAGTGCATTTTATTTTTCAACAATAAATCGTGTATAATCACCTTGCAGCATGTCATTTTTCTATGCGAGTGATGAAAGTGAAAGAGAATCAAATCCAACTTCATAAATGTTATGTTTGGAATTAATTTCACCAAATTTTGGCATATTGAAAAGATTTGATTATGATGGAAAAGAGTAAGATATTGTGGGTAAAGTATCAAGTCCACCAGAATCTACGAAAAGATCAGAATATAAAGAGTAAAAGAAATAAAAAATGAGCACATGAAAAGAATATCTTGAACTATGATATTTAACAATGGTATTCTCAAGACATTCCTTTTTACTTTCCTTAAAACTTTCACTCTGTTTTGGTGATAAATTCTTCAACATAATATGATCATCTAAATTTGTCTCCTGTATGATAGATAATTCAAAACTTTCACGACAAACATCTTATCTTTTTTGTGGATAAGGTATGATTTGTAGATGAGGGCTTAAGGTTTCTTCTTCCAATTGCAGATCTACATCTCTAATCAGTTTCATTGGAATGTTAGAATGCTTAAGATCATTTTCATCACCTAAGTGTTCTTCAATAACTGAATTTAAGTATTGATTAGAGCAAGGGTTAGAAGAATATGGACATTTATCTTGACCCAACATCAAATCTTCTTCCACGATGGTTGAGGACTGAGTATACAATGATTCAGAGGAAAACCCAATTTGATTGTCAGTAAGAACCTTTGCAATAGATTCTACCTCCCTTGCTTGTTCAAAATTTTTGGATGGATTCCTCTCATCCTGCAAACGAAATTATTCTCGCAATTGAGTAATAGGATTTGCAACCGATTCATCATTCACGATTGAATGTGACTGGATGAAAGGGACACAAGCATCATAGAGGATATTTAGTACAAATGACATGTCCTCAAGATTAAATTTACAGAGAATATGATGGATTCTTGTTGAAAAGCCTTCTGGAGATAAATTGTCATTGATTAGTAAAGTCTGAAATTCTTCACATAATTGATTGTAATTATATTTTTCAAAAGCATCTAAAAATTCATCTACAAATTAAAACCAATCAATAATGTGATATGTTGGAAAAGACTCAAACCAAAGTTTAATCCGCCCCCTAAAAGTGAAAGCAAACAATCTGCATAAAAGCTTTAAATCAGAAATATCATGCTTGATGCATTTACACCAAAACTCGTTAAGATGGTATTTTGTAGATACATCCCCCCCCCACCATCAAAGGCGAGTTTGGACAAGAGAGAGACTGTCTCGTTGGGAATATCAGGTATTGAGAAGTGGAAAGCATGTTCCAACACAGTGATTTGGGGAGCCATGGAGAATTAAATACATTCAAAACAAAGACTCCTACAAGGCTAGTTTGTCAGTCTAGCCTGCCTTCTAGTGCATTTCAAGATGACACAAAAGAAGAATTTATAAATCTGGAATTATGACAGGCTGAGGGGTAAAACATTTAATTATCAAATTTACCTCGGCCCTCCTTCTAGTGCCATTTGTTGACAGGCGTAAGTGATACACCGTCAATTGGAAGGTCAAATTTGGACCGGGGTTGTCTAAATAACCCAAGTCGTTTGGAATGAAGTGACTCGATGGGTTTAATGGCTTCGTTGACCAACTAAAGTCCTAAAAACAATAAAAGAAATAAACTAATCTAAAATCTATGATTCTAACAAATGATATATTACTTATTAATGTTTATTAAAAAGAAACGTGAATATACAAATGATTATAAACAATCTATATATAGTTTACAAGGTTTACTTAAAATCTTGTGAAAATAAATGTTTATAATAATGTTTCAAAATAAGATAAAGTAAGAACATAAATCTTTTTGTTTTTTTTAATGTTTAAAGATTTTAAACTAATAAATACTAAGTAAATACAATTGAAACAATGACATAGAAATAGTCAAAGCTAATCAATGCAACCATCGCCTCATTCATATATACATAAATCTGAATAAAAGAAAGCAATGCACTTACTAACCTCTCACTGATCAACAGTACTAAGCTGAATTCATCTCTCTGTATTTGTATGAGCTCCTCTTAACCTATGTCAAGTGTAAACCTATGACAAAAGAAAGCATAATACTTCCTAAAGAAATTCAAGGAAGTGTTTCATATTCTAGAGCGAGTTTATAATGACAGAAAGACAAATAATTATATATCTTGTAACCTTGAAATGTCCAATAACTGAAAATGAAAGAAATTCCAATTTTCAGGAATGGTGTTACCAACTATTTAGCATCAGATATAAACTCAAAATACTTGAATAGATGATCAATCACAGATATAAACTAAACCAAAAGATAATGAACAACATAAAGAAAAACATGATATAAAAAATTATATGCAGAATAGTCTAAAGCTAATTCAATACAAATAAAGTTTCATATTCAAAAATTATATGAAAAACAATATTAACATTGCACAATCTACAAAAGCACAAAAGCCAAAGAGTAAATTGTTTTCTCATATAGTTTCAACAAAATATGTTTATCATATGGTTCAAGAAGAAATTTTGGGACAATAGATTCTTCAAGATTGAAAAAATTAATATATAAATGATAGCAATCAACCATGTATTGATAAAAAAAAGACTAAAGCTAATTTAAATCAATGCATAATCAATTATTCAAAGAATATGAAAATATTATAATGAAAATAAAATCATTTTACTCATAGGACAAAAGTCATTAAGAAACCTGGAATTCCATATTTTTCTTTGAAAATACTCATCCATTCTCCCAAAGATTTAAACCATTCGTTACTCCATTTGAAAAGAAGAAAAGTTTACAAAATAAATAATATACAAAAGAGAAAGGGTACAAATCCTCCTCTCAATTTCCTGGATCACCATGGATCTGAACTTTCTCACATATTTATACAATGATTGAACAGTTTGGGCGTCACTAATAATTTCCGCCACCTGAAATTTTTCTTGTAAAGAGACACAAATATTTCTCAAATCGTGAATTTGTTTCGGAAAATTTCTATGCGGAAGCTAAATGGGTCCATTTGGGAGACAGGTTTTCAACCGTTTCTTCAAATTCCTCATAGTTTGGCTGCAATCAGTCCCGCAAAATTGTGTCTATGTTCTTGACGCATTTCCAAATTTTATCTGTTGTTGCTCATAAATTTATTTGCAGCAATCCAATATTATTTTTGGATCAATCATCTTGAACATATTTAGATAATAAAATCAATCCATGATCAGTTCTGTACCAAATAACTGATAATAGAAACCTGTGAAACAAAAAGAAACATAAATTAATAACCTAAAAATTGTGAATAAAACAAAATCTAGAACAATAAAATAAAAAATGAATTTAAACTAACTATAAGTTCTAAACAAACATTGTTTATAATTTCCTTTCAAATATGATCTTAAAATTCTAGAAGCTTCAAGTTAATGGAGAGAAAAATATTAATTTTGGTTTTTTACAAAATCAAACAAATGATAGATAATTCTTTTTATTATTATTATTTTTATTTTGAAAAGAGATACAAAATGAAATAAGAATTTAATTAATTAATATCACCAAATGAATTTATGAAAATGAGAAACCAACCAAGATATTATTGGATGAAGTATTGAACCCATTATTCAAAATAGTCAAACTTGCTAATGAGCAAAAGAAAGAACACATAATTATAATTTAAACGAAAGTAAACAGTTGATAAAAATTAACGTTTTTCTTTAAATTGAGATTTCAATGCTCGTTTCAAAATTTTGACATATACTATTGTAATGAATGTCTCATACTATAGTGAATGTCTTAAGTTTGTCTCAAAGCAAGCGAAGATATAAAACTATTTGAAAAGGTTAATTCTGTAGCTCATTATAATTATCAAGATTCTAATGGGGGCCCTTTAAATTTTGTAAAAATTTAGGGGGAGTTATTGGGGCCCAACATGTTCTCATACCAAGAATTAGCAGTAGCTTGTGCACAACTGATTTGTTTTTCGTTATGCCGATTCACAGTTAAGGTGTTTATTTGACTTTATTGTTCTTCAATTAAATCAGCCACTAGTTTACACAGGCCTTGTCCTCTAACAATTTGTGCAGGGGTTATTTGAAGGTCATATTCCTGTAGTGACGTCATCCAATTTTCCCTTTCTTACCCAGTTCTTTTTGTACTAACAGATTTCGTACAGCTAGGTAAGGAACAATAACCTTGGTTTTGGATTTTAATAAGTAAGTCCGGAAGTGTTTCACTGCTTTGAAAACAACATATGCATGTTGATCTACTGCTGGGTGATTAAGCTCTGCTCCTTTAAAAGTTGAGCTCATGAAGGCAATGGGTATCTCATTGCTTTCATCATTTTTCCATGTAAGCACAACAACATACAATCGGTCAGAAGCAAAGGTGTAAAGAGTGAAATCCTGAGAAAAATCGAGACTCGTCAAGAAAGGGGCCTCTATTATTGCTTTTCTAATTGAATAAAAAACCTAACTTTCTTGTGATCCCCAACGATACACAACATCCTTTTTAATTAAATTTTGTAACGGTCTAACCATTTCTGAGAAGCTTGGGACAAATCTTTTGACGAAATTAATCTTGCCCAAAAAGGACTACATGGTTTTTTTGGAAGAAGCAAGGGGAAGTTTAGCAATAGCTTGGGTTTTTTCCGAGTCAATAATCATTCCATCTTTAGATACTATAAATCCAAGCAATTTTTCTTGCTCTACTGCAAATACCGATTTCTTAGGGTTGAGAAATATACCGAACTTGCGGCATCATTCTAGGACAACCCTAAGCTGAGATATGTGATCTTTCTTGTTTTTAGAGAAGACCGTGACATTGTCCAGATAGACCACGATTGACTGGTTAATGAGGCCATGAAAAGAAATATCCATTGCTCTCTGGAAAGTGGCACCAACGTTTATCAGTCCAAAGGGCATTTTCCTGTAGGCATAAGTGCCCCATGGGGTATGAAAGGTGGTTTTAAGATGGTCTAAGGGAGACACAAGGACTTGGTTGTATCCCGAAAAACCATCTAGCAGAGATAGTCTTTTGAAACCAGACACCTATTGTAGAATTTGGTCCATTGGAGTAACAGGGTAGTTGTCTTTATCAAACGTTCGGTTTAAGTTCTGAAAATCGACACAGAGTCTAATTTCACCACTTTTATTTCTTACAGGGACTAAATTAGACACCCATTGCGTGTGCCTAACTAGAAAAATTATCTTCATAGTTAATAATTTGTTTAGTTCCTTTTTAACAGTGGGTTCTAATTTAGGATGCATCTTCCTCAATTTCTGTTGAAAGGGCTGAGTCTGGGGTTTCATAGGGATTACATGTTGTATGATGTTAGGGTCAAATGTTTTCAAGTCATCATACATCCAAGAAAAAACGTCTTTAAATTATTTAAATAACTTTATAAAAGCGGTTCATTCTTGCTCAGAACATCCCTTTCCCAAATTAATATTTTGAGGATTATCCCTCATTCTTAAATTAACCGTTTCATAAATCAAAGAGGAACTGCTAGTTTTACAATTTACTGCCCCTCTAAATTTATCATGCAAGTCATAGAATTTCTCTAATCTTACAATAGATCTGGGGATAGAGTTTACCAACTCGGATGTCGATTCAGGAGATTGGGGATCAGATATTACCGTGAAGTTTTAGAGGTTCTCGTCATGAGTACCTTCATCAATGAGTGCACCTTGGAAGGTGTCTTCCATATGCAGAAAACTGATGATCTGCTGGTCATCATCGAATACTCTCTGATTTGTGATGTTATCTGGGATTGACGGCCTGAACAACAATTCAATTGAAAACGCATTAGGGGAAAGACCTTCTACGAGTAATAGTTTAGAAGCAACATTGGCCAATAAATCAACTTCTGAATTACTCAATCTAGGAATGGAATTTATATTAAATGCTGAAAATTTATGCATCAAACTCCATACCTCAATTTGGTATCTCTTCAGATGTGGTGATAAACAATGTATGGTGTTTCTTACCTGCTTAACCACGATTTCTGAATCACCGAATACTATCAAATTTTGCACGTCCATATCCAGTGCTTTCCTAAGTCCTTTAGAAGTGCTTCGTACTCGACCCTGTTATTAGTACATTCGAACTCTAACTGACAAGCTATAAAATTCTTATTACCTACAGGATCGATGAGTACACAGCCAACACCCACCCCTTCTTTGGATTTGGATCCGTCAAATTATAGGACCGGATCTGTGCATCTTCAACAGTACTTGGCATAATCGGCAAAACTGGTGTCTGAGTATAGGTTATAACTTCAGATTGTTGCCCTGGATCAGTGATAGAAGAGATTTCGATCATGAAATTATCAAAGAAGGTATTCATTCCATGTGTTTCAAATGGATTTGCAGATGTAACGAAAGGCTCATTTGTATCATTTAGATCTATTACAGTATGTTTAAGATAATGTTCTCTGTTTATCCTGATTTTATTGGGCTGTCCATTTTCAGGCAGCTACAAGTGAGACCAATCTATGGCAAAGTAACCGTGCAACTGTTTTGACCAATCCTTGCTTAAAAACATGCCATAAACTTCAGGGATATCAACAACGATAATATCAATTATCTGATGAATCTTAGGATTGGATGATAGTCTAATCAACACATTCTTAAGCTCACCAATTACTTTAATGTTTGTTCGATCTAGCTAAACGATTTTGAGATCAGAAGGCTTAACTTCTACATTAATTTTTTGGCATATAGATAGAGGCACCACGTTAGATGATGCACCAGAATCGACCATACAATTATGTACATTCCTATTAAAAATTTCAAATGTTAACAAAAAAGGAGGGACATTTTTCCAAGTATTAACAACAGAATTCTGTTGATTTTTTGTTGTTGTCCCTAAAACAGTTCTATCTACATTTGTTACAGTTTTTTCTGCTAAGTCCCTTTTGTCTGGAGGTTTAGATGTCTTTTTAGTTGGGACATTTTTAGCTGCATTTGAACCAATTTATGTTGATTTCTTGCTACTATGTTCTTTATTTTTCTTGTTTTCAACGATGCTTTGAAGCATTTTCTGCAAAATAAGGGGAAATTTAAGCAGTTCAAATACATAAATATTAGCCCTCAATTTTTTTTCAGATCTTCAATTAAATCGTATTCTAAAATTGGGGCTACTAAGCTTTGTTTAATTTCAGTTTTCTTTGACTGTTTCAGAAAGGCATTTTTTCTTACTTCAGACGGGGATTTGTTTTGCATTTTGCTTCTTGTGTTGTAGGGGTGGACAGTTTCGAAATTCGCTTGGAATATATTGTCCGATAAGTGACCAAAAACAGGAGGAGATGAATCCTCCTCTTATGGTACCTCTTCCTCAACTGCATCATCAAAATTTTCAGGAGGAAGAGAAGCAGAATTATCATGTGCTTCTAATATAGTTTGCAAAGCATACTGTAAACTTTCGAAATTTAGACCTTCTATGGTCGGGTTTGGCCGATTGGGAGGGAAAGGTTTTCTGAAAGGAGGTTTGAAACTTTTTTTGCTTGTGGATGCCTCATCGGCTGATCTTTTCAAGTCAATGACCTGATTGGACAGTTTTTGGAAAGATTTATGCAAGCTCTCTAAGTCTAAAGTTTCTTGTTGATTCTTAGTTTGAGGAGGCCTAGTGAGAATTTCTATTTTCCTTTTGGAGGACGAGAATGTTTTAACTTCACTATTAAGATTATCTTTTAAGCTCAATATATCTTTCTCAATTTGACTTGCCTCCTCAAAGGCTTCTAACAAAGTGTTCTTTTTAGACCTTTTGACCCATATGGCTATGTTATTGTGCAAGGCTTTGTCATAATATGCAACAATTAAACTTTCAGCGGGCATCGAATCTGCAGGGATTTTGTTCTTTAACGTCAAAAAACTTTGATTAAAATCCTTTACTTTTTCCTTAGGATTCATTTTTAAGATGGAGAGTTACATAACCAAGACTTCCAGAGATTTATCATCTCCAAATTTTTCCAAGAAACAAGTTTTGAACTTGTCCCAACAGACGATGGTCTAGGGCTATTGAGCGAAATACCATGTGGAGGCATTTCCCTCAAATGTATAAGGAAATAATATGCATACTACATCCTTGTGTTCAACATTTCAGAGTCTAATGGCCAACATAAATTTCTTGATGTGATCCTCAGTTGATTGCTTTGAATCTGGATTGAATTTAGACAACCATTTCTCCAGATGCTTAGGTAATGGGTGTTGGGGTCCAGGTATGGCCACGACATCTTGATCGAGCCAAGGTCTGGCATGATTATTTTGGTTTTCCATGGGAGTTGGTGGTGTCGAAGGTTGAGATGGTTCTGATGAAGAGTTGCCTTCATCTGAAGACTCTCCTCCTGAAGAGGATTGAGAAGAATCAGGTGGAGATGGTGGAATATCGGGTCCTCCTGCTCTAGGGATGGGTGTTTCAGTATGATTGGTAGTATTTCCACCTAAAGGGTTTTGGGGCAGACCAGTGCCTTGAATTTGTTCTCGGATATCCATGAAATCAAGGGGTTGATTAAGTGGCCTACCAAGTTGTTTCATACGGGCTAAGGCACTATGTGTTCTTATGAGTGATTGTCGAACAATTTCTTGGGCGTTGGCCCCTTGAGGAACTGGTGTCACTGGTTCAACGGGAATCTCAGGGTTATCATTTGAGGTAGTTGATGTTTCAAGTGTAACGTTATTGTCTGAGCGACTACGCGTTACGACATGAGTGCGAGTGTGTGGGGGATGAGTCTTGCGACCTCCACGTGCCAACGATTTAATTCAGTTCCTCCTTCTAGCACCATTTGTTGATGGGCATAAATGACACACCATCAACTGGAAGGTCAAATCCGGACCAAGGTTGTCTAAATAACCCAAGTCGTTTGGAGTGAAATGACCTAACGAGTTTAATGGCTCCATTGGCCAACTAAAGTCCTAAAAATAACAAAAGAAAGGAAACTAATCTAAAAAGCTATAATACTAAGGATATAAATTTAATAATTACAAATATCACAAAAGGAAGATGACTATGTGCTTGTGATTATAAACAATGTATATACAATTTTGCGAGATTTACTAGATATCTTGCGAAATAGATGTTTTTTGGAAGTGTTTATGAAGTAGATAAAGAAAGCACATACATTTTGTTAAAAAAAAAAAACACTAAAGAATACTAATTCAAACACAATTGAAATAAAAACAGATTAACAGTCAAAGCTAATTGAAGCTATTCTTATTTCATTGATGAATAAACTAACTAAAGAACAAATATACGAATAAACTAACCTGTGATTAATCAACTAAACTGAGTCTATGTCCTTGTGCAATTCAAGCTCTTAGTTGTCCTTACTATGAGGAAAACCTGTAATAGAATGGTGTCAGCATTCCCAGAACAAACTCAAAGGTGTTTTGGAACAAGAATATAACAGTAACCAAATAAATATACAGGTATGATGATCTTATAATGATGAACACTTATAATAAAAGAAACTTAATACAAAGCATTCATGTAATACATCATCCAATATCCAACATAAATCCACAATATTTAAATGAAATATTGATCACAGATGTAATATAGGACAGTAAATTATAGACAGAATTAATGTGCTGAAATAATATGAAATATCATACGATGATAAGACTAAAGTTGTATAATGTATTAACATTCCATAAGATAAAGGCAAAACATAATGGGTAAGAGCCACGCCGGTCTAAAGCCAAGGAGTGAACATCTTGTCCATATCAGTGTTGAAAGTCATATATCCATAATATGTCCAAACCAAAGATGTCCTTTACTACTAAGAGTGAACAATATTTAAACTAATTCAAATGCTCTTATCATACAAGATAGAGTTGAATCCACAAAAATCAGATAATATTACAAAAATAGTGAAACTAAAAACCACTCATGCATGAGTTGGTTTGTCAAAAATAAACCAAAGTTTTATAAACATAAAGAGGCAAAAACTAATTGAATAATTAAGTGTATAATTAAAGGTGTTTGCTCCATGCAATCAACATCATAATCATCCATTTCCTGTAGATAACAAAACCGATTTGATATTCAGATAATGATACTAATTATTATTCAAAAGAGTTGGCTACAGAATCATAGATTCTGTAGCTAGTCTTATTAATAGCAAATGAAATCAAATTAAATCTCTCAATTTCGATTTTTTATAACAAAATGGAATAAAATCAAAACAAAATCGTTTTACCATTAGAAATTAATAAAAGCATGATCTAATATTTCGGAATTTATAATGGCTTTGAAACTGGTTGTGTTTTTTATTATGATATTCCTGGACTTCTTGGATCTTTTTCTTTTCCTCTCTGTGTGTGCCTTCAAGTCAAAATTCTCTTGTTCCAATAGGGTATTCCAAGTAACCAAGTGTTTCACTTGAGCCTATAAGAGTGAAATATCTCTATAATAACACTCTATATAGTCGAGGCAACTAACACAGTGCATTGGGGTAATGGCAGACTGACTTGGAACATAGTCGACAATGGGTGCTTCATGTGTCACTGTGGTTTGTTCCAGGTCATGACCAATACCTGAAAAACCTTCTTTTCCCTTGAGACAAGGGGGTAAATTAGACATGAAGTCATACTTTTCAACCTAGGTAACAACCTCTTTCCTGGGGAACTGATTTTCTGGGTCTTCACGAGCCGAGAAATCGTCTATCTCCTGATCTGAACACTAATCATCGATCTCAATTGGATTGATCGAGCTCAGATGATTACTCTTTCAATTTCTTAGTTTTCTAGAAATCAAATGAACAACATTCTTATTCCTGAAATTTAAATCTGTGTTATGTGGCTTCTTTCCCTTACGTAAAAGCTTCACAACGGATTTATCATTATCGCTTAAGTTAGAGTCTTTCATAGGCACAGGATGAACCTTTTCTTTTAATTCGATAATTACCTGTTCCAAAGATCTTCTAGGTGAAAATTTACATGGTAATTCCTTATCCACAGGGGTTTCATCAACAACAAAAACTGGTTCAATAAATTATGAGCCATCAAGTGAATTGACGACCTGGCTTTCAGTGACTACTCTGTCCAAATTAGGGTTTACAATTAAATGGGGGTTGATTGTATCGTCGACCTGGGTGAAGCCATTTCGACTCAAGAAACCTTCCTAGCTATCACCAACTTGCGACAGGTGAGCAACCAATAATATTTTAACGAGTCTATGATGAAACCGACTCAACAGGGAATTCATACCTTGTCGCTTATAGCACTTAGACATTTTGTAAAGGCTCATTTGCAGGTAAAACGGTATATTCAACTCAAACCCTATGAAAATCATAAGCAACCGAATGTGATATAGAAAAACCAGCCCATACCGACCTTCACAAGTGAAAAACTATTTCAGAATTAAAAGGAGACTGTGCCATCAAGGTTTTATCAAAGCAATGGGAATACCTTTTGTACATCAAGTGGATTTGCGGGAAACCATGAATAAACTCCATGGTACATCCTCTATTTTAGCGTTCTTAAACCACCTCTTGCCTTTTAGAGGGAGTCTTGTCGCCCTGCTCATGAAATCCTTTGTTAATTCCAACTGTACATCACCGACCTTAGCCCTAAAACCGTCAATAGTTTGTGCAAAATCTTTTGCAACCTGGAGAATATAGCCTTCGAACTTCTTGAGGAACACATCCCATCCATGAGCCTTCAGGTCGTCAATAGCATCATCATGGGATAGTAGAGCTTGGCATCCGTTCGGCTCGATATGAATCATGAGTGCCATTACCACGGTGACAAGGATACAACAGATATCACAAGGGATAGGTTTAGGTTTCCAACGAACGAGCAGTAGAGACGGGTCTAAGAAAACTGTGATGGCATGAAAAATGCAAGGTTTGGGGACTGTCATAACTCGAACATGAGGGTTAGGGAAAACGAAAACAGAGGGCTCGTAAAACTACAAACCATTTCTCACAATGAGTGCCAAACCCTCCACAGTACAAAACCCCATACGCATAATGAATGATCTCATTAATTTATTTCAGGCCAGTAAGGTGAATTGAAAATGTAGGTACAACATGCATGTACCAATTGATATGAATGTTGATATGACAAATTCACTCATGAAATTATATCAGCTGTTAACCAACGATTTTGTGCATTCAAACAATTCATGAATTAAATCAACAATAAACTATAGAACCAATGAAGTCACGGGACCCATAATCAATAAAGATTTCAATAGTGTATTAATCAATAAGTTCATAAGTCTTGAGTTTAAACCATGCATGGGTGCCTTCTAAAACGATATTTCTAAGGTAAAAGATTATGAAACCAAGCCAAGTTTTATGTTTAAATTCATGCTTATAGTAATGAATTAAAAATAAAACAAACAAAAATGCAAACGAAAAAACTCAATAAGGTAAACTTAACCCAATCATCGCCTCGAAACTCAGAAACATAAACATTTAGAAATAGAAGGTGATGGCAGCTATAGAAAGGTATAGTCTCTTTTGATCATGATAAGTATCGAAAATCATGTGTGGCTGCCAACATGTTCTTGGAGCATTTTGGAGCCGACGATTGAAGAGTCAGGTTGTCATGCCTGAAGAGTGAACTCTTGTGGGAGTTGCACTATATTGGCAAGTGTTTGTTATTGTTTGTTGGTAGTTTCTTGGCAGTGAGTTCCCTTGAGTTCCCAACAGAGACATTCTTGGTTACATGTGCCAGAGAGACCCTGATAAACGAATGGGACACCCGATGGAATGAGAGTAGTGAAGGGGTACATTCCTTGGGTTGGGAAGGTCAAGAAGAAGAGATCTGGAGGAAATTCAGGATAGTTGTAGGATAATACCAATGGCTTGTGAGATATTGAGTTGTGAGTGGATTGTGAAAGGCACCCTTCTTTTGTGGATTCTTAGCCCTAGCTCGGGGGTGACTTGCTATTGAGACCTATAACAATAAGTCTATGGTTGGGTGGAACATTCTTCCAAAGCAGTTGGTTGCACAATCTTTCTTTTAAAGATAAATGTTTATTTATTATTTGAGTTTTCTTATGAGCCTTATGGCTATGCATTTTACCTTGTGAATGAGAATGGTTTTATGTGTTGTTATAGATGATTTATTAGCTACATTCATGTTCATTTAGAATGATGCAGATGCATTTAATTATGGGAATCAAAATCTAGATAATTTTTTGTATAAATTGTGGCTAGTAAGCTACAAGAAATGAATCACTAGAAAATTTTCAATTTTATGTGTATTTTCAACAAGTAATGCTCCTTGGTTAAATTGGGGAACGTTACACACCTGCTCAAAATTACATGCTTTGAAACATCCCAGAAAATAAGTTATAGCGAAAATGACAAACTAACATGTTTGAAACTGATTTCGGGAGCATTCATGAACCTTAACTTCCACATAACATATCTCACAAATTATAGTGAACCAATGTCTAAAATTTTGACCACGTGTACCTAGAGATCTCACATCCGTCTCCTCAAAATTTCACGATCTGAAATGTTCCATAAAATAAGTTATCACGAAAATGTCAAGCTGACCTAAAACTAATTTTGCAACTCTTCCCTTTTGGAATGATATTCAATCTTTATTCATCCACTTCTTCAAATGTTATTAAAGTTTTCACCCAAATACTTTCTCCTTTTAGACTTTATCAAAGCCCTTCATGAAGGGACATGTTGATTCAAACAAACATGGCACCCATTAATTAAATACTTAATTCCCTTCTTTTTTTTCACTTTTCCAAATACCGTGATAAAATGCTAAGAAATTCCATGAATCCAATCTAGTTTAATCCATTGCATTCTTTTAATTCTCATTGTGGATGCATTTCATTTAGTTTTGTTCATTCCTAAGAGGTTTACCCTGTTGGTATTATGGAGAAATTGCCTTCGAGGGATAGAATTTGATATCCTTGTTTGTGGCTACCTATCTAAAGGCTAAGAGTGTTGAGTGAAAATGCTATAAAGAGTAGGTTAGAAAGAAGGTCAAATATAAGATGAAAGTGGGGTTATAAATATATAGTTCCTCACAAAGAGTGGTCATGGCCAAAATATACAATATAGGCAATTGAAATATAAATGAGAGTTGGGGTGTGGATAACCAACTTGAAAAGATGGTTTATCGTCACTGAAATAAAGAAGTGATAGGGCTAATGAAAACCCATCTCAATATAGGGTCAACCCTATGCACAACATCGTCCCTGAAAATTGATAGGAGGCCAACAAGAGAAAGCATCAGATAACACCTTCCCCTCGTAATGTTGAACATAGGCTATTTGAAGATAAAACCTCTCCAAAACACCATAGTACCAACACTAATAAGTTTCTACAACTAAGCAAAGGGGGTCTCTAGTAGAGCTCTAAAAGAAGGAGACATTGAAGTGTGTTGCATATAGGATGTCCCATAAGGACAAATATCATCATGTAAAGGATAGACATCCACACAATCACACTAATCCATTGAAATGCAATGAGAATCATTCATAGAATTACGTAGAGTGGGACAAATCCTAAAGATCCCTATGAATGCAAACTACATCAAAGGAGTTGAGAGGAGTCTCCCTTTGCAAAGAAACAACCATAAACTAGTGATCCAGGGGGATCTAAAAGGGCAAAAATTTCAAAGTCCTCAAATCTCAGCAAAAAAAATGCTAAGTCGAAGTGCTCGTCGCAAGCTTTCCAACGACACAAACAAAACCTCAAACGAAGTCTGAATGAAGAAGTTATGGCCAGTCAAAGTTTTGGTCAACCTAGTCAAAGTCAAAGGGTGACATCATCATCCGTACTGCTGACATCAACAACTAATTGTGCATAGATGACATCAACATGTTGTCATACTAACGTGGCATCTCCAAGGGCCACCACGTGGCATGCAGATTTGGTTTTTTTGGTGGCCACTTGGACCAATTGGCAAGTGCCACATGGCACCCCTAGGTGACGCCACATGGCACCACCTAAAGGCCGCCACGTGGCATCCCAACAACGGGAGACGTGGCCGCTTCATAGTCGTACAAATGACACTTACTTCAATACAATGACTGGGCACAGGTGGTAGGTGACTGGGTAGACTCAACAAATGGCAGGGTGTCGTGTGGTCTAATCAGTGGGTGCCACGTGGTACCCCGAAAATGCCTAATGAGGGCTGGGAAATGACCAAAAATAAACAAATATAAAAATGGCCACATGACCGATCGATAGCCCCCATATCCGACCATATCCTCGTATCCCGACCAACAACCCCCATATATGGCGCGCCCACATAATCCGACAACCACCTGTCTTATTTTCGGTGGTAAAATCTTGACAAGGCATTAATGAGGTCTATCCCCAGAAGCTCCATGCAGGAATCATGTCAACAAAACTGGCGAGAGGTTAATATGTTGTGTATATATGGGTTATACACCATATAAATTGTGTGGTTGAACCGACCCCCAACGAACTTGTTATATATTTTAAATATTGGTTATAATGGGTACCAAAAGGGGAGGCCCACGGGCTTGACCCCGAGACCTCTCCCAACCAAATACTTAATATAACCCAAGTTGCCAACGAACCAAGTGATGGAGATTGGTAAGTTGGCCCAAGTAACTTAATTTAAGGTCAGGTTTTTGCCAGCGTTGGGGGTCCGTGACGAAGTACAGTTTGTGCACGATTTACGATGCAGGTACAAGAGTAATAATTGCAGACTGCCGAGATGCTTTGCGAGGCGAAAAGCCTAGGAGGGGCCTGGGATGAGCAGTGTCATAATTTCATGATTTGATAGTCATTTTTGCACGTTTTCTCGCCATGATTCCATCAGTGATGTCCGTTTTTGCATCTGGGCAACAAATCAGAAGGCCATTTTTCAAACTTGAGGTATAATGATGTATTTATGCCAATTTTATTGCTAAGAATAATATAAAGCCTCTCCACTTTGAAGCAGGGCCCAGAGACATAGTCCATGTTGGACGAACTCTGTTATCAAGCTATTGTGTTATCGTCTCCTTTCTCTTCTTTTCTCCATATTTCTTCCTTCTTTAATCAATGTTACACATAGGCTTTGATTCATACTCTTAATGCAATTTATGTAATGTCATCGATCAAAAGATCCCGGATCAACTAGTTAGAGTCATTATGAATCATTATCGAACATTGAGGAGTAAGTCTCATGTCACCAACTGCAATATCCAATATATAAGTACCAATCCCTAGAATATGAAAAATATCTCCAAATAAGGTGGAGCCAATACCAAGAGTATCATCCTCTGAATTTAGTACAACTCGAACTGTAAAGTACATTGCCATATGTGTAAGGAAGAAGTAGTCCATCTGGTCTCGAGAAGAGAAGATGAAGCCATGAACAAGTAGAACACAAGGTGTGGAGCGAGTAGGCTAAATAATCAATCACTGTGAATCAATATGTCAAGATGATACAAATGAGAGCTTGAGTTTGTATTTATACACAACTCAAGTGAGGCGTCTCTTCAAGAAGGAAGGCATGCCTTCAAGAGGGGGTTATGGGCCCACAAAACAAGGGCACACACCCAAAGAGGTTGACTAGGCCGACATAGTCAAATATATGAAAAAATACAACGAAGAGGGTGCTTAGCTATAAATGACCACATGTGAAGATTACCATCATTTTAACAGAATTTTTGTCGTATAATACAACACCTAAACTTGTGTATGTAATGGACAACACTTCAACACACTTGGCCTTTATCTGCAATATAAAAAAGCACAAAGCAATAACCACGATAAACAACCTCGAGTTTGCCTAACCACAATGTCCCTAGCCTTGAGAGGCAATGGCAATATAAGACATTTAGTATTTAACTCAACAAATACAAATTTAAGTTCCAAGGATTAGTGCAATTAGTGGAACCATCCACCCAAGGCATGTTGTCAATGGGGAAACCATAAATCATAGATTCAAATCTTGTTGAGTCTCAATGACATGTTGTTAACTAGTAAACCACATATCATAAGTTGAAATATAGTTGAGTTTGAAAAAGCATATTATTCATAAAGAGGCTATAGATCACAAGGTAAGGTCAAATCAGATGAAGTTTGATAAAGCATGTTATCAACCAAAAACCATAAATCACATGGTCAAATCTAGTCTAATCCCGAAAGAGAAAGAATTCCACAAAATTTTATTACACTTACAATATGGAGGTGCTTTACAACCCAATAAAGGAAGATGTTGTGACATTAGATGATGAGTTACTCTTGATTAATAAAAATAAAGTTAGCTTAATTAAAAACAACAACAATAAAAAAAATAATAATAAATAAAGTGGATTTCACAAAAACAAATAAAAATAAAAAATAAAAAGACCCAAGAAATGATGCTTGGATCTCCAAAACATAGAACAATTAAACAAAACCAAAACAAATGACCCTCTAACTGATTCAAGTTTAACAAGTTTAACATATGTCAGATGGTTAAAAAAACATTTAGATAGATTCAAGTTTAACAGATCTCAGCTGGTTAAAAAAACAATTAATAAGAACTTACGCAGCCAAAAAAACTAATTGCCTATAGTTACTCGAAAACCTACCTTGCATTGAAAATTTTTGTATAAACATCATGGTTCAGAAAACAAACAAACGATCACCTAAGCCAGCTAGGCGAGTCGCCTGCCTGTTACTAAAGCTGGATAAAGCATGTACGAGATGTCTTTTTGACTACATGTATTAGCACCCTTCCGAGAAGATGTGCCATTAATTTCATTTACAGGTATCACATACGTGTAAATTCATTCTTCTTAAATTTGGTTATTTGGGTTCTGTTCACATTGAGAATTACAGAAACATAAACACAACTAAATGTCTATTAGGTCTGCTGGGAATGACCTACTAATCTAATCAGTTTGTTTGTACATCTCTTCACTCTGCTGATTGATGCCGAATCTGATAGAATTTAATGTTTGCTCATGAAATTCAAACTTGAGTAGTTGCAGTAAATGTGGATTAATAGATTCATTTTCTTGGGATCACTGTATGAAATTGTAAACTGTGAGAGCTGTACCTGGATGCCCACCCTCTGAAACTCTAATGAAGAGAGCGTGAAATTTTTGCTCCCAGACTCTGCTTTGGATGATAAAAAGGGCAGATGGGTTATTAACAAAAGCGTTGATTTGGATAAAGAAAATACTTACCAGGCACTGAGAAAAGGGATCGGTTTTTGAGAAAAATGGTGATCTGAAAATACGTTTTCTTTTTCTCAGAAGTTTCGTACACCGGCTGAAGGGAATACGGATAAAGGGTTTGCTTAAATAATTGTCGTTTCACCCACCTCCCCACAAAAAAGATTGCTATATACGATCATAAAGAATTTAGAACAGGGGGGCTACTGAGAAGGGTTGATTGGAGAACATATCTATTGGGATTTTGATTCTTATTTTATGCTGATGAATCTTGGGGTTCAAGCTTAACTCTGTGTTTATTAGGCACCCACGTGTTCACCGTGTCTCAAGAGGTTCGCTTACAAATTTTAGATTTTGTCATTTGGGCATGCTAGGCAGGCGCCCTCGCACATTGCACCCAGTGGGTGTGGTGCCTGCCTCATTGAGATCCCTCCTGCCTGATGTGCAAAGGGCCAGATTGGTAGGTCGGTGGTTCTTTTGTAGATTGATCGGGGGAATCATAGTTCTCACACTTATATTATTCAGAGCATTATCCTCTAGTCAATTCTATCCCTCTGGCACTGTTCCAATGCGCAACCTTAAACAGGAGTTTCCAATGAGATTTGTTCTCATGACCCTTGAGTACAAGAAGTCCACATTCAGTGGCAATGGTGTCTATGCCCAATCCATTGCACGGTCCCTTGCCAAAAGAGGCAACTATGTATTGGTAATCAGTGCCAAACCGACAAACAGGACCATTAGTCCAAACAGTGGTGCAGAAGATGTGCAGGAAACCATGCAAGAAATTGGATCAAGGATGTTTGAAATAGATGTTGCAGTGGATGGATCCCTATGGGGAAGATTGGATTGGAAATCTCCTTGGCGTAGCTTTGCTGATGGGATGACTGAAAGTGTTGTAAAAACGGTTATGGAATTCAACCCGTCATGGATCTTGGTTGTAGATTGGTCAGCGCTTCCTGCATTCTCATGCCTAAAGGAGGCTGCAGGAAACCATCAATGGTCAATGGCTTTTCTCAATTTTCGCATATATTATATATCAGAGTATAAAGGTGATCAGGGTATAATGGAGAAGGAATTTTATAGGAACATGGAATCAAAGGCTGTGTCAATGGCCTCTGCTGTTGCTGCTTTGAGCTCTAGAGATGCTCACATACTCTTAACAGAACTTGGATTTGGCATTGCTCCTGGTGTTTTGCCTAGGCCCCTGTTTCCTCCACTTCGAGAAGACATACGGTCTTTGGCTATGTCAGTGTTGAAAAGCTCAGAGAAATGGAGGGAGGGAAGGAAGTATATTTCCTGCTGTGTCCGCCTTTCTCAAGAGAAAAATGCAGACCTTTTTGCTTCAATTATTGAGTCTCTTAGTGATTTTATGACAAAACAAGGCATTTTACCTTTTCTATGTGGAGGAGCTCATGGAAATGGAGATTATGCAAAGGCTATTAAACAGAGGGTAAAGACGGCATTTCCAAATGCAGTAGTTTACGAAGGTTTCATGGGTCCAACTCAGCTGGCAGATATTTATTCTCAGACACTATTAAATGTGCATCCTTGTATTTATGATGCATATGGAATGACTATAGTTGAGGCAGCTGCATTTGAAGCCCCTTCTATTGTACATGTTGGACCAGGCGGTGTAGTTGGAGCTGCAGAATTTTTGGACCCAGAGAAAGGTCAAGTTTTTGGTCTTGATTTGAATGCTCCCATAGACCTCCTGTCCGATAAAATAAAAGAATTGGTATTAGAAGAAAAGAAGCTAGCCCAGATTGGTAAGGCAGCAGGCATGCGTAGTCTCTCATGGGATGAGGATGCCAATGCACAGCAACTCCTGACAATTCTTGAGAGTTCCTCTGGTATATCAAAATCAGATACTGAACTTCAGAGTTTGGAGGGCTATAAGCATGTCTAAACATGTTAGGATTCCTTCTGTCAATCCTCCTGATTTTCTATGATCTTGAAATTTCTTGAGATCTCCAAGTTATTAGTTTGGAAGCATTAAAGTACTTCTAGATTGCAGGGTACATTTCTAGCTGTTGTTTTACAAAGCAGGGTAAAGCTTTGACAAATTGACAAAGCGATTCTTGTCCATACATTTGCTATTCTTTTGTCAGTCAGTGTGCTTCTTTTGTTTCTACTAGAGTTTGCTTTACCTTGAGAATCAGTTTTGTATTAGAGATAATTATCATCACTACATCTGAGTTCAAAGGCAATTACAGTGAAATGCCAATGTAAAGTGACAAAGCAGACAGATCAGTGACTGGTGGATGTTTCTTGTGGCTACATTTGGAAAATTATAAAGAATGCAATGCATCTTGCATTGGCAGCTGCTTCCATTTCATCAAGTATTAAGGACAAAGTTAGTGTTGTATGCACTAAGAATGCTCCCTTGTATGTGAGTTAACTTTTATTCCAATTGTGTGTTTTCCCATCCTCTTCTTCAGGAAGAATCATCACAAAAATTTTGTAGCTTGGTATATGTAAGAAGGTCTAAGGCATAAGCTACCTGCCTAGCATAGTTGATGCACAGGCCATGCTTATGTAGCTTATGTGGGAAAAGTTGTGCATGAGGCATATGCCCCTTCACTTGTTTAAACTTTGAAAGTCTGATGAAATTGGAGGACACACTTCCCACATTGGATTTGGGAATGCTGAATGCTGCTATGATCCACCATGTCAGGTGATTGTGGTTGGAGCGATCTAGCTGATCGCTATCATTTTTGCTGGAGCCACACAGAGAACTTTAATCTATATGATGTAACCTAAAGCTTCTACCTCTTTCTGTGTAGATATGCATTTGCACTCGGAAAAAAAATATTCTATAGATTCTATACGAGTATGCATGAGATTATTATTATTTCTCCACTTTTTTTGTGTGCCTTGAATTTGTGCATATACTTTCCAAATTCTGATTGGGAATTATGAAAGATGTAGGATTTCTCAAGTTCAATGCTCTCGTGATCCACAGGCCTTTTCAGTCGGTTCATGGAGAACAGTAATCTAACTATAATATTAATGATATTGATTTGATCTACCTAGAGAGTCTGGAAAGCATGTCCCGCAATTGTAGACTTTCGCAGGCCCTGCAAAAGGACTTGCAGAAGAGCAATGTTGTGGACGTTGCAGGAGCCAGGTCGTGGACTTGTGGAAGCCCCACACGAAGACTTGCGCAAGAGAAAAATTGTGGACCATGCAGGGGCAAGGTTGCAGACTTGCAAAAGCCCTGCAAGAACACTTGTGAAAGAGTAAGTTGTGAACCGTGAAGGGGCCACGTTGTGGACTTGTAGAAGTCTCGCAAGAATACTTTCATAGTGGCAACATTGTGGACCCTGCATGGACCAAGTTGCAGACCTGTAAAAGCCTCGCAAGAAATACTTGTGGATGAGCACAGTTGTTGATCCTGCAGGGGTTATGTTGCAGATATGTGGAAGCCCCACTTGAAGACTTGCAGAAGACCGAAGTTGCAGACCTTAAGAGGCCAGGTTATGGACTTGCAGAAGACCCACAAGAAGACTTGAGGAAGAGCAAAGTTGTGGACCTCGTTGATATGAGCACAACAGTGACGATTGAAAATGAGTCCACACAAACAAACAAGTATGCATAATGCAAGTAAAGAGAGAATTAACTAAACTGTACACATGTTGTACAAAATCGTGGGGAGAGCGATTAAAGTTGACCAACTCTCCAATAAAATACAAAAAAGTTGGGTGAGTGATCAATTTAGGTCAAGTCACTCAAAAGAGATAACAATAAAGTATAAAGTGTACTAAAATACAAATTAGAAGAGTGCAAATATAATAAATATTCACTATACTAAGCCTCATAAATTCCTTTCTGCTGAGAGGACATTGTCCTTGATTTCTGTTAACGATGGGAAAGGTGCTGCTCAAATGCTGGATAGGACAACCACTTGGTTTGAGTGGGATTTCTTTGCTGCCCACCAAGTAATGTTGATTTGATGCCACCAATTGGGTATGGTGAAGACATTATGAAGACTATCTTCTTGAAGGGGCAACTGAAAATCTAGAATTGTGGCCTTTGGATGTGTGACTGGAACACATTCTCCCATGTGAGGTGGCTCATACAACTTCAATTGTTTGACAGTCACCACATCATGGATGCGAAGCTGAGGTGAGATCCAACTTGTAGTCATTAGAACCCATTTATTGTATGACACTGTAAGGACCATATTAAATGGGCTTAAGCTTGTGATGCTGCTGATTTTAAAGTGTTGCTTGTTCAAATGCAGCCAAACTCGATCAGCAACCTGAAAATGTGGAGCAACTCAATGTCGATGGTGAAGTGCCTTATGCCTGAGCCATGTTCACTAAAGGATGTCATAAACCCTGTTTTGGATCTTGGGCAAGTTCTGCACAAAAAATAAGCTTTGTCTTTCTCCTTTTGTTGGTGGGATGTGGATGGAGTTGGGGAAGCAACTAGACTTTCATAAGGAGCAAGAGGTTGAAAGCCAAATCAAGCCTCAAAAGGAGAGTGCCTTGTAGAGACTTGAGTGGCTTTATTCTAGTCATTTGCACAACTCTGCAAGTACCAATCCCATAGTTTGTTCTGCTGGTGGTAGATGCGAAGAGCCTTAACCAAAGTTTTGTTTGCTACCTTGGTTTGGCGATCTATTGGTGGATGAAATGCATTGGAAAACCAAAGCTAATAGCATAAAAGCTTTCACAAGGATTTCCAAAAGTGATCGAGAAATCCGAAGTCGCGATCGGAAATGATGGTCAATGGTAGTTAAAAATTGCTCCAAACAAGCTAGAAGAAAAGTGTTGCAGCTATAAGATCATCAATGGACTTGTTACATGCTATGAAAATTATTATTTTGGAAAATTTGCATACTGCCACAAAGATGCAATCATGTTTCCACTTAGTGGTCAGTAGACCACTGCTAGAATCCACGGAGATGGGTTTTCAATCCCTTGAGGGCACTGGCAAATGTTGGTGCAACCCAAAGCTTCCTACTAGCAGGCTTGTTTTGGCTGGAATGGGAACATCTCTAGATGTAATCTTCCACTTGTTTTTGCATGGTAGGCAAAAATAAATACCTTTGCAAGTGTAACAAAGTTTTCTGCACACCAAAATGTCCTCATAAGATGAAGAGCGGGCCTCCTTGATGAGAAGAAAGTGAGTTGATCCATCTGGAACACACAACTGATTCAGCTTGTAAAAGAAGCCATCCCAGACTGTATAATCTAGTAAGGGGGTTTTATTAACGATGGTGGGTCATTGAATAGATTCCATCACTGGACCAAAGTAAGGGTTTGTAGTATTTTGTGATTCCCAGTCCTCATAGGCTGCACATCTTAGATCTAAGATAGAAAGGGCCTTGGCAGGGGGTTTGCATAGGAGATCAACAACTTTATTTGATTTACCTTTCTTGTATTTAATGACTAAATGAGCTATTGAATGTAGAAAGCGCATTTTAATTGTCTTTTCTCTTTAATTTTTTATTGAGATTTAAAAAACTGAAGGGGCTTGTTAACACTCAAAACTGTCTGGTTGAAGGTAACTTAGGAAGGGTACGCTGTCACCTATTGTATACTCCCTCTACACTTTGGGTTGGTGCCTGCCAACCATGAGGGGGAATCCCTGTGCACTTTGGAGATAAAATATAATTGTGGAAAACATAGTATTCTTCCAAATTGAGAAGAGAACATGCTGTTATGTAAAAAATCAGAGGTTAAATCTGTATCTAATAAATCCTGACAAGTTAAAATGCTGATTTACACTTATCAATTCTGCCTTGGAATCCATGCAAAGGGGCCTCAAATCTCCTCAAATCAATGCATTTAAAGTACAGGTCTGTAGTGTAAATGTGAAAAATGTAAAAATTTCAGACCCCAACCCAGTTTCAAGTCTCAATAAATTTGTCACTGTTTAATGCCCAACCCACATTTCTTGCTGTGGAGAATGTAAATAGCATAAACAGAAATTTATGACAGCAAACACAGAGTCTTTTACTATAACTTAGAACAAAAATGAATACACACACACAGAAAATACAACTCAGAGATTTTGGGCAAATAGCCCCTGGAAAAATCCTCAAGGGGAAAACCAGTGAGAGAGGGAGGTCTTTATTATTTCTTGAGCTCAGAGAAAAAGAAAGAAAGAAAGTATTTTTAACGTTCACGAGGCTAAAAATAGCCTATGGGACAGATTGTTTTTCCATCTGGCTTTTGTATTCGGCCCTTTTCTTGTGAAGTTTTACAATAATCGCTCCCAGCTTCTCAACAAACTCTTTGCTGAATAGATTATCCCAAGAATTAGCTGCCAGAATACCTGCATAATTTTCCCTGCTGTCTTTGAGGGCCTCACATTCTAAAATGAAATGTTTTTCTGTTTCCACTTTTCCAGAAAATACATACTCTTTCTTCCCACCTTTCTTTTGGCCTTTTCCAACGCCCTATTTCACAACGGAGTTGATGAGAATTAGTCCTTAAATGAGCAATAAAAATTTTAGATCTCCAAGAAATATTGGCCCCTTTGTACGCCTTTTGCTGATGGTTATGAGTGGGGTTAAACTCTTCAATGTAGTACTTCTTCTTTCTCCCTAGCTCTTTCTCCCAAGTACGTTTGTGGAACTTATCCATAACAAAAGTTTTCATCTCTTTACTCTTTGTAGGACACATGCTCAAGCAAATGCCCCATTTACTAAACCATTTGTTATTTTGCCGCATCCAAGTCTTCTTTCTTTTGCACAATCTGTCACTAAACACAACCTTAGGCCATCTGCCCTCTTCCATTTGCTCATTTTTTTCAAATACCTTATGACTCGCACCATAGCAATTGCTTCAATAGGGGCAGCCCCTGTTTCACTTAACAGGATAGCATAAGGAACTGCACTTTTAATTTTGAATTTGTTTGTAATCAACCGCTTCTGAATTTTCTCAATTTGTTTCCACTGCATATCGGTTGTGCTACTGG
>JASDQU010739942.1:95420-114817 GCA_032191745.1 Picea mariana
TGATGAGACCCCCTATCCTCTTGGCTAGGTCTTGTTTACTATTTTCTGGGTCCCTCTTGTTTCTTACTGAGAGGGCTTTTTATTTCCTTCTTGGGGATTCTGGGTGAGGCATCTCGAGGTTTTATTTCTAGGATTTTATCTTTTACCAACTGCTCTTACCTTCTGGGCCTTTAGCCCCTTCTTCCCACAAGATAAGGTGCAACCCTACAAACAGGTCAATCCAATGCCCTAACCAAAGGAATGGGATAAATGAGCGGGAGATAAGATGAAAAAGTGGTGGTATGATGGGAGTGGACGATGGCTCTTCAAAAATCCCCCCGGTAGCAAACCAAAACCCATGGGTATAGGCTTGCTAGGACACCCTGTCAATCTTCCCAAACATGGTCAAGTGGGTTAATGTAAGATCCAAGCAGTCGTCAGAGACAAAAGGAATCAGACGCATATATCCAAAGGTTATAATGATCAAAATTGACACATACCATGATACCTGGACCAATTACCTCATGGAGCAAGAGCCTTCTCTGATACAAGACTAAGTCGATGGTGATGGATGTTGTTGTTGTTGACAAGACGAAACTGGTGAAAGAAGAAAAGGATGGGCCCTCCAGGGCCATGCTCAGGTCAATCCTACTTTCAGTACTCCATGTCTAGGACCTATGGGCCTCGAGACATGATCTCCTAGTTATCCCTATAAATTTGGGATAACATAGACTGAAGAAGGCATTGTATGGGTTGAAACAAGCTCCCAGAGCTTGGTATTCGAGGATAGATGCCTATTTGCAACAGTTGGGTTTTGAGAAGAGTGAGGCACATCCCAACCTATACTTCATTGTGGTTGGAGAGGATCCTCTCATTCTTCTACTATATGTGGATGATCTTTTCATTACAGGGGCAGAGAGACTCATCAGCAGCTGCAAGGAGAGCCTTGCTGCAGAGTTCGAGATGACTGATATTGGATTGATGCATTACTTTTTGGGATTGGAGGTTTGGCAGGAGCCTGGATACATCTTCCTGCGACAGGGGAAGTATGTGTGTGAAATTATGAGTAGATTTCAGATGGAGGATTGTAGGCCCATGACCACTCCCATGATTACCAACTGGAAGAAGCTTCATGCTTCTGAGTCACAGTTGGTGGATTCCACTTTGTATCATCAGTTGATCAGGTCATTGATGTATTTGGTCAATACCAAGCCAGATATTTGTTTTGTTGTCAACACTCTCAGTCAGTTCATGGTGGAGCCTAGGAGAGTGCATTGGGTGGCAGTAAAACATGTGCTCAGGTATCTTTGTGGTACGATAGATTATGGTCTAGATTATCAGAGAGGAGATGGAGTTCGTCTGGTTGGATATATAGACTCAGATTGGGCAGGATGTGTCAGTGACAGGAAAAACACTTCAGGGTGCTATTTCGGATTGGGATTAGTAGTTGTGTCTTGGTTCAGTCGAAAAAAAAATTCAGTGGCTTTGATTTCTGCAGAGGCTGAGTATATGGCAGCTAGTCAAGCCAGTTGTGAGGCCCTTTGGCTTCGCAAGATGCTGGTGGGATTGTTCGGTGTGCAGTTGAGGCCTACTGTGATTTATTGTGATAATTAGAGTTGCATGAAACTCTCAGAGAATCCAGTTTTTCATGATCGATCTAAGCATATCGAGATTCGTTATCACTTCATCTGTGACTATGTTCAGAGAGGAGTTGTGGAGATACAATACATATCTACAGAGGAGCAGGTTGCAGACATACTCACCAAGGCATTGGGCAGAGGCAAGTTTGTATTTTTCAGGGACAAGCTTGGAGTGGTGAGTAACAGTTTCCTCGGTAAGAGGGAGTGTTAAATTTTTAATTAAATAAAGTACCTAGGCAAGTGTTTCTCATCCCTAGGTGCCTAAGGGGTGAGAAAGTGCCTAATGTGGGCCCTAGTCATTTAATTTGTGAGATGCAAATTAAAAGGTGACTTTATGACTTTAGTGAGGATGAATGAAGAGACATTTAATCTCAGCCACTCATCTAATCTAATTTCAACCATTGGATTAGAAAACTCCTCACCTACCTCATGAGGTCGATTAGGGTTGGAGGGCGCACTCATTGTTGGGTTGTTGGTTTATTGTTGAGAGAGCAAGAGAGCAGCCATTTCTGAGAGCTAGGGCATGCATTCCAAGGTATAATAATAGCACATAAATAGAGGCAAAGGTTCAACATACATAGGAGGTCGTACAACAAGGATTTCGAGGTCCGTACAGTTACTTGTGTGCACATAAATCGAGACAGCAGACATCATTTATTTGTGTCCGTACGATACGGATTTTATCAGTCCATACATCTGTAATTTGGCATAGATTTCAAGGAGGAACAGATAGCCATACTCAGGCCATACCGTATGGATTCCATACAGCTCCGTTTAGTCCTTTCTTGGCACAAAAATCGAGATAAATTGTTGTGTGGTTTTTCTGAAAAGTTTGGCATGGATTTCAAGGTAGTCGTACAACCATTAATGCACCTAGAAATTTGTTGAAGTAGTTGGCATGTATTTCGAGGCATCTATACAACATTTTGGAGGCACAAAAATTGAGGAGCAGACCTGCAATTTATTACAGAAAAATTCTAGAAAGAGTTTTGAGAAGTTTGGCTCATTTCCTGTGTGAAGACTTGGCACGGTTATCGAGATAAGTTTGTCATTAAATTTCTGAAGATGAACATGCTGTAATAGACTCTTTGAAGCTCCTAAATAATAAAAATCTCCCTCTCTCACTGGTTTTCCCCTTGTGGGTTTTTCCAGGGTCAAAGTTAGACCGAAAATATCTGTGTCAATATTTTCTGAGTTTTATGTGTTGCTGATATTTTATTTCTGCATTATAAACGATGTTCAGAATCCTCATGTTTCAGTTCTAAAATTAATTTTCTACTGTGTATTTAATTGCTGATATAAAACTGGGTTTGGGTATTAAACATCGGTTGAAAAATCAGCGAGACTGAAACTGTGTTGGGGTTTGAAAATTTACAGCCTTACTCACAAGCACTTCACGGAAATGAGAAGGTTGGCTCATGATGAGACCCCCTTTCTCTTGGCTATGCCACTAAGATCCACTACGCTAGTTTGGTGACCAGATGGATGGTAGTGTCATACCGCTACATGCCCATGGACCTAATAGGCTGACTCATGATGAGACCTCCTATCCACCGACTAGATCTCAAGTTTTATTTTATTTTACGGGTCCCCTTTTCTTAATGAGAAGCCATTTATTTCTTTCTTAGGAATCCCTGGGTGAAACATTTCAAGGTTTTATTTTGGATTTTAACTTTTTCCAGCTACTTTTACTCTCTGGGCCTTTAGCGCCTTCTTCCCACAAGGCAAGGTACAACCCTTACTAGCTTGGCAAACCCAATGCCCGAACCAAGGTAGGGGAAAGATGAGAGGGACAATGATGAAAAGTGGTAAGTATGGAAGGAATGGATGATGACCTTTGATAGACCCACCCAGTAGCAAGTCATCCCTAAGGGAACCAACTTACTAGGGCACTCTGTCATCCCCCCCAAGTATGGACAAGTTAAAGAGCATAATTTCCAAGCAAATGTCACGAAACAAAAGGGAGTTCAGTGCACATATTCAAATGCTTCAAAAATCAGAGTGACACATACCATGATACCCAGACTCATTACCTCATGGAGCAAGATCCACCGCTACTTTAGAATCAGGCCGGTGGGATGGATGTTGTTGCTGCTGATAGATAGGACGTATTGAAGAAAACATGGTCCCTCCATGGCCAAGCTCAAGTCATATGGCTCTCGGTACTCCATGTCTAGGACTTGTGGGCCTCGAGACATAATCTCCTTAGTTATCCCTAGGATAGGGGATAACATGTATCAATGTCACCAGTCCATGATGCCACCACTTGTGTGCCTCACCCTCCAAGTGTGTTGGATTTTAATGTTGTTCAATTACATTCAGTTACTTTATAAATTTACTTGAACTGAAGCATAAACCATTAACAATAGTAGCAATAATAACCAGGATCACAAGAAGAATAACCATGCACAGAGACACAAGTACAATAGAAAATGCTTAAATTAAATTGATATTATTACAATGATGAGAGTTTCATATATATAGAACATATGGTGACCATCCATGAAAGGATGTGTCACTTGGATAATAAGTAACTATTTATTTACTAAGTATATTTATACGTTGTATTATAAATATTATGTCATATATTATATATATATATATATATATATGGAAGAATATATTCCCGATGTTGTCCAAACATCAACACTCCCTCTCAACGAGGGAGACATTCTCAACCAAGGTTGTTCACCATAGGTACACCCCCATGAGTGAATGTTAGCATAATGCTAACTGACACTTGGAAAACATCTCAAGCACCTCAAGTCCATATTATTCCTTGTCGTGATCAAGGAAGGACTACGTCTGGGCCTATTTATCACAAGTGCACCTTTATGATAAATGAATCCTATCTCCCTTGGTCCGCATCCCAATCTAGGAGAAGTTATTCCCGATGCTAAAACATCAACACTCCCTCTTAGCTAGGGAAGTATCTTTCCATAGTAGTACACAACTACTATCCAGAGACACACAGTCTTTGTCAGTAGTACACAACCACCATAGTAGCAAAAGGTTTTTCACACATGGCACTTCCATGTGGACTTCTAGAGGCTACACCCTCTAGAAACATTATGGTCAACTCCCATAATGTGTGATGTCAAGGGTCAACTCCCTTGACATGTCCTCATGTGCTCTCCACATGGGATGTTGGGTTATAAGCCCAAATGCACTTATCCCTTCTCGAATAAGTGTTCCACTTATCCATTCTTTAATAAGTGTCCTCACAGATCAACTCAACTCAATTCATAGAGGAGTACAATCCAGAGAATGTTTGTCACACATGGCACTCCCATGTGGACTTCTAGAGGCTACACCCTCTAGAAACACTAGGGTCAACTCCCATAGTGTGTGACGTCAAGGGTCAATTCCCTTGACATGTCCTCATGTGCTCTCTACATGGGACGTTGGGCTATAAGCCCAAACCCACTTATCCCTTCTCGGATAAGTGTCATCACAGATCAATTCACTTAAGTAACAGAGGAGTACGATTTGGAGAATGTTTCAGGAAGTTGCAAACATTAACACTCCCTTTCAGTGAGGGAGACATTCTCTGCCACACCAAGCCTGTCACGGAAGTACTCAACCTTAATCTTGGAAAGGGGTTTGGTAAGAACGTCAACAACCTGCTCATATGTAGGAAGGTATTGCACCAATACGGCCTTCCTCTGCACCATGTCTCGGATGTAATGGTACTTGATCTCAATGTGTTTCGATTTGTCATGAAACACTGGATTATTTGATAGCTTCACATAGCTCTGGTTATCACAATGAATAACGATGGAATCTAGCACATGTCCAAATAAATCTTCAAGGAGCTTACGAAGCCACACTGCTTCACGGACTGCCACACTTAATGCAATGTACTATGCTTCTGCAGTACTCAAGGCCACAGAAGTTTGTTTCCTACTACACCAAGAAACCATGGCAGATCCCAAAGTGAAGCAACACCTAGAGGTGCTCTTCCTGTCTACTGCGCTCCCTGCCCAATCAGAGTCAGTATATCCCTGCAATCTCATGTCAATACTAGAAGTATATCTCAAACCATGTCCAATTGTTCCTCGTAGGTATCTCAACACATGCTTCACAACAATCCATTATGTTTTTCTTGGTTGGCTCATAAATTGGCTAAGTGCACTCACTACATAGCAAATATCTGGTCTGGTGTTAACCAGATACATCAATGATCCAATCAGTTTTCTGTACGGGTTCAGATCAATCTCCTCGGAATCAGAAGAAGACACAAATAATTTCTTCAGATTCATCACCATTGGTGTATCCATGGGTTTACAGTTTAGCATCCCAAACTTTTTCAATATCTCAACTATGTACTTCCCCTGACTTAGGAAGATCTCATCAGTTCTTTGCCACACCTCTAGTCCCAAGAAGTAGTGCATCATACCAATGTCCTTCATCTCGAACTCAGAGGCCAACACATACTTGCATTCAATAATAAGGCTCTCTGTACGGGTGAGGAATAAATCATCAACATAGAGGACCAAAATCAAGGCCTCACCGTTAATAGTCTTGTAGTACAGGTTGGGATCAGCAACACTTTTGTTGAAGCCCAAATTCATCAGGTGTCCATCAATCCTCGCATACCAAGCTTGAGGTGCCTGCTTGAGTCCATACAAGGCCTTATTCAACCTACACACATGAGACTCCTTCTCATGTATGACGAAACCATCTGGTTGCTCAATGTATATTTCTTCCTCAATCTCTCCATTGAGAAAGGTTGTCTTCACATCCATTTGATGTAGTTTCCAACCCATGGATGTTGCAAGGGAAATAATCATCTAGATAGAAGTGTATCGAGCAACAGGAGCAAATGTCTCCTCATAATCTATTCCCTCCACCTGAGAGAATCCTCTAGCAACAAATATTGCTTTGTGCTTCTCGATGCTTCTGTCGGCTGTATGTTTGATCTTATAGATCCATTTGGAAGTCACTATAGACTTCCTTTCAGGTCTCGAAACAATATCCCACACATCATTCTTCATGATGGACTGACACTCCTCCATCATGGCCTCTCTCCATACTGGTTGACTAGATGCCTCCTCATAACATGAAGGCTCAGAATCAATGATGTGGCTCATAGCTGTGGTATAGCACGAATATCTCTGAGGTCTCTTTCTCTCTCGAAAGGTACCATGAGGAGTTGCATGTCCTTCTACCTCCTGTAGAGTCTGACGAGCCCATGTAGGTCTCTTCTGACCTACCACAATATCTCTTAGAACATCAACTGGAGGTACATGATGAATGGGATCAATAGGCTCAACTGTCTCCCTCTGAACTGTTGGAGGGTGAGGGGGAGAATGAACCATCTCTTCTTCTTTCTCACTATCAATATCCATGTGAGAGCCTCTAGATCTCATGAAGGCTACCTCCTCCTCAAAGGTAACATCTCTACTCACCTCAATTTGTCTCTGACCAGGGATGTAGATCCGGTATGCCTTCGAAGACTCACTGTAACCCACAAATGTACCTTTTCTTCCTGAAGGGTCTAACTTGGTCCTTTTCTCTTTGGGTATATGAATGTATACTGGACACCCAAATATCCTGAAGTGTCCAACCTTAGGCTTCACTCCGGTGAAGGCCTCCTCGGGAGTCATGTTCCTTACAGTCTTATGAGGACTTCTATTCTAAACATACATTGCAGCCATGGATGCTTCTGCCCACAAAAACATAGGTAAATGTTGATCATGAATCATTGCCTTGACTGCCTCGATAATAGATCTGTTCTTCCTCTCTACAACCCCATTTTGTTGAGGGTTGTAAGGAACAGTGTACTCCCTCTTGATCCCTGCCTAAATGTAGAAATCACTGAAATACTGGGAGATGTATTCTCCTCCATTATCCAATCTCAACACTTTAATCTTCTTTCCATTCAGGTTTTCGACCTGTGCTTTGTATTCCTGAATTCTAGCAAGGACTCCATCCTTGGTTTTCAATAAGTAAATCCAAGTCTTCCGAGAGTGGTCATCAATGAAGATCACATAGTATAGGTATCCACTTAAGGAAGCAACTATCATGGGTCCACATAAATCTGTATGAATCAAGTCTAAGATCCCCTTGGATCTACTTTCGCTGCTCGGAAAGGACCTCTTGGCATTCTTTCCAAGAGCACAACCTCTGCAAATTCCATCGTGTTCAACATGGATCTTTGGAAGGCCTGTCACCATCTTCCCCAGAGTGGGAAGAGCTCTATAATTTAAATGAGCAAGTCTCCTATGCCGTAGTTCACTCAAACTAATAGAATCATGTATTAGGGCCTGAACTAGTCGAACAGTCAATCTGTACAATCTGTCCTCTCAAACACCAATCACTCGGGAAGAATTAATACTAGAGTTCTCGTTCCATGCAAAAACTTTTCCATCAGAGAAAGAAACCTTGTAGCCTTTGTTCTCTAAGGATGAAATAGAGACAAGGTTCTGTCTCATCCCAGGTACAATTAATACATCGCTCAAATGGAGTGGGGTGCCAAAATCCAATTGTAAGGAGGTGGATCCAACTCCCTTCACAATATATCTCGCATCATCACCAAGTACAACATGAAAATGAGATTCTTTCTCTACTAGATCTGTAAGGTGCTCTCTGTATCCAGTTATATGTCTGGAAGCACCACTGTCAATCAACCAAACATCATTACTAGTAGGAACCATACTTGAGAGGGATGAAATGAAGAAGAACTCTTCATCATTCATGTTTCCATTTCTTGACTTCCTCTAAGGTGGTTCTAAATCAACATTAGCAGTGGAATCATGTTGTTTTCCTTTCTTCCATGTAGGAAAATTTTTCGCATAGTGGACATACTTGTCACATCTGAAGCACTGAACCTTTGACATGTCCTTCTTTTTGTGCTCAAAAGTTGGTGTTGAGTTCCTTCCTTTAAAGGTTTTGCTGAAACCTCTTCTTTTTCCTTTGCTTTTCCTTGCACGAGTGGCAAGGGCTTGATTTTCATCATGATGGGAACATTGCATGACTCTAGCTGCAAGTCTGGTCTCCTCTTGAGTACAGTCTTCCCATAAACGATCACACTTGGGAAATTTGGATCGCCCACTGATACTTTGAATGAATGGTTCCCAATGGCTTGGAAGACCATTAAGGTAATCATGACAAGTTCTCTATCAGAGATGATTTCACCAATAGCACCCAACTGACCTCTGGTCTCTGAAATATTCATGAAGAAGGTGGCAATTGTATCAGACTTCATCATCTTGAGATTTTGAAGTTGGTGTCTCAAGACATGTGCTCTGTTGGTGTTGTTACTCTCAAACAACTTCTTCAAGGCATCATACATCTGCTTAGTTGTCTTCAAGTTGGAGATGTGAGGGATTAAATGGTCTCTCACAGAATAGATGATGATTTTTCTGGATTTTGCATCATTCTTCCTCCATCATCATCGGTTGATTCTGGTACAACTTCTTCAACGCACTTCATTAGTTCATTCTCTTCTAGAGTGATGAGCAATATAGATTTCCAAGAACTAAAGCTGGTTGTTCCATCAAGCCTATCTTCCACCAAAATACGGTTCACCATGGTTGTTGGAAGAGTGCAGAAATGTTAGCCTGAGTTGCAATTGCAACAAAACAATGAATTGCAGGAAAGGTACAACGAGTTGTTGTACAAGGTCAATGCATGTGCAATAGTCTTCTTTCAAGAACGCTGCTCTGATACCATGTTGGATTTTAATGTTGTTCAATTACATTCAGTTACTTTATAAATTTACTTGAACTGAAGCATAAACCATGAACAATAGTAGCAATAATAACCAAGATCACAAGAAGAATAACCATGCACAGAGACACAAGTACAATAGAAAATGCTTGTATTAAATTGATATTATTACAATGATGAGAGTTTCATATATATAGAACATATAGTGACCATCCATGAAAGGATGTGTCACTTGGATAATAAGTAACTATTTATTTACTAAGTATATTTATACGTTGTATTATAAATATTATGTCATATATATATATATATATATGGAAGAATGTATTCTCAATGTTGTCCAAACATCAACAAAGTGTAGGGTAGCGAAACTGATGGCCTCTATCTCGGCCATCTGGTTGAGCTTGTAGTACGTGTCTAGCTTTTGTACCCTAGCTCTGGCAGTGCATTTGGATAATCTGTCAAAAGAAGGTATGGTGAGTTTACCAACATTCCGGATGAAATCCAGGTTATGCCCCTGTTGTTGCTGCTATTGTCCTCCTCTCTGAGGCTCTCTGGGGAGATTCTTGAGTATGAATCCACAGTACTCGACCAGGGTCATGTCCTGATGGAAGTCATGCCCAATGTTGCATAGTCCCTCCTGTACTTTGAAATGTCCTCTACCTGAGTGGGAAGCCTCTATGCCCTCTACTGATATGTCTGGACCCCATATGGATCCCCCTGGGGAAATGTGCCCCCTCTGTTGTTGGAAACTACGCCCTAGTGTTTCCCCTATCGAAATTGGCTGATAAGGCTATCAAACTGAGCACTCTAGGATCCTCTGAAATGGGTCAGAAGGATTTTCCTGGATTTGATCTAATGATCTCTCGAGAATCCCAAAAGTGTCCTCCCTAACCACCGCACCTTCAATGGTTGAGAAATGCGCATAAGATGATTTCTCTGTCGGAATCTAATGAGAAATTAGGCAATAGAAGCATCTTTCCCTCCTCTCAACTGGGTCAGAGGGGAATCCTTGGATTCTCCCTGGCTGGGACAAGTCGACCCTACTAATGCTAAGAAGTTGCGCCCTCTCCCTCGACAAGTGTGCCCTCACTGCTGCAACTGAATAACTATTGTTGAAGTACGATGGAATGTTTGGGTGATCTTCCTGGTGACTAGGGCATGTCTCTCAACACCAAAATCAGCCTTTGGGTGTCTTCCTCCTGGAATCCACAAGCTCTCTCCTGAGATGCGCCTCTCTCCTCAACTGACAAGTCAAATTCCTCATAATGATGAATTAGGTCACTTTACCTTTTCTTATAGCTGCCCAAAACCCTAATTAGTTTATGACCTATTTATAGCTCATCTATTTTATTTTTAGCTCACTTTGGCTTAAAAGCGCTTTTAGTCACTTTTAGCTCTATTTCACTTTCGAATTATAACACCCTCAGCTGAAGTGAGCTCTAGTAACCCTGTTTACCCATGTATGGTCCTGGCTATAGTCTAACAGGGTTGTTTAGGTTATTAAGCCTCCTCTCTCGGGCTCCTATTCGGAAAGGCTCATTACATCCTGCCCAATCTATGTCAGTGTAGCTTTTCAAACTGATTCCATCCCTTCTCACATAGTCTAAACCATAATCCATTGTGCCCTTAGATACTTGAGCACATGTTTTGTTGCCACCCAATGCACTCTCCTAGGCTCCACCATAAATTGACTAAGAGTGTTGACAACAACAAAAATAGTTGGCATGGTGTTGACCAAATACATTAATGAGCCTATCAATTGACGATATATCGTGGGATCAACCAACTCAAACTTAGAAGCATTGAGCTTCTTCTAGTTGGTAATCATGGGTGTCGACATAGGCCTACAATCCTCCATCTGAAATATCTTCAGAATGTCAACTGCATACTTTCCCTACCCCAAAAAAATGTGTCCTGGTTCCTGTCACACCTCCAATCCCAAGATATAATGCATCAGTCCAATATCTTTCTGTTGGAGATATTACACACACCTAGGATATTTTTCCTTATTTTCCTATGTTTATTAGTCATTATTGAGGGTCTCCTATTTTTTAGGAACCTCTCCTACATTCTAGGAGAATATTCTCTTCAGTTTAGAGTCAGTTACACTTAGTTAGACTAGTGGAAGCCATTCATGCATGGCAATCTCGATTTTATCTCCAGCAGTTGCATGTGTTTCTCTCACTTCCACACATATGACTCAGTTAACTGAAGACCACATGACTACTTAACTAGGACTAGGTGGTAGTTAACTCCGGTAACTACCTGTGTGTGTCCAGATCTCTCTATACCACCACTATGGCACATTGGCTTCTCTTCTAGTGTGCATTAGTTGAGTTATATAGAGTATATCATGTGTAAATTAGTATTCATTCATTTGGTTCATACAATTTTATTCTTTTCTCTCCAATTTTTTCTCTCGTCTTCTCACTTTTGCAAGCTGTGTTCATTCTTCTGCTAGCTAGATCTCTTGTGCAGGTACTCACCACATTCTATATGGTATCAGAGCCCATAGGCCTCTAGTAAAAAGGCACACCAACTTTTTTGTTTCCAGGTACTGAAGATTGAAGAACACAAGAAGAATGGAATCTCCATTGTCGACAATTCTCACCCTGTACAACTATTTTGAATGGAAGCAAAAGATGGAAATTTTGCTCAAAGGTAGACGATTGTACATGTTGACCATGGCTACGAAAAAAAAACCCACATCAACCATTGAAAAATCCAAATATCTCATGTCCCATGAGTTGTTGTTTCATGTATCAACTTGTTAAACTCCAAATGAGATCTGGACCAGCATGGAAGGACTGTTTGGTAAACAAGATGAGATGAGAGGCCACATGCTTGAGGTCAAATTACTTGCATTGAATCCGAAAAGCTTTGAAAACATCCATGATTTCTTCACAATGTACACGGCTTTATTGTTGCAACTCAAGCCTTGCGGGGTTGATAAATCAAACGAGGAAAAGCAAATGGTTCTCACCATTTTGTCAAAACTTGGTTCGGATTATTTAGTTTTTGTTTCTACTTTCCACACTCAGAGATTGATTGCAGGAGAATCCTGGACTATGCCGTCTTTGGATACCTTCATTGAGGCCTTGACTCAGGAGAAAGATAAACTCATCAAGATGGGTGTGATAAAAAACTCCAAAGCTCATGCACTTGTTTTGTATGATGGCAGCAGTTCTCAAAATCAAAAATCCAAAATTAAAGGAAAATCCAAGTCACATGCCGAGTCTAAGAAGGAAGGTACTCTAGAGTCCAAACTATTCAATGATTCCTCGGGATCCAAAAGTGGAAAAGGCAATAAAGGACAAAAGTGTACCTACTGCAATTGACGATTCCATCCAGAATCCACATGCATGAAGAAGCAAATAGACCTTATGACTCAGATTCTCCAAAAGAATAACCTTGGGGATCAAATTCCCGAGGGTGCCAAGAATAAGCCAGAAGATTTTTGAGGCACCAAAGGATGCCAACAGAGGTCTGTCTTTGACGTGTTGTTGGGCACTATTTTCAAGGTTTACCAAACTATTTTACTCATTGTTTTGGGACAGCCACCAAGTATGATATTTTCTTCCTTGAAAAACTACCTTTATTCATGTGATTTGATGCCCATTTGATTCTCTCTTGCATGGGTTGAATGTATGGTTTAGGCTGCCATAAATATTAGCACATGCATATGACTCAAAACATCAAATACCCTCTTAGGATCTTTAACATCCTACCACTGAAATGCTAAGCATACATGACAAATGAACACATGATGTTTTTGGTCAACATGACCCTAGAAAAACCCCCTTGGGGAAAACCAGTTTGATATATATATATATATATATATATATATATATATATATATATATATATATATATATATATATATATATATGAGGATATTGATACAATCCAAGCTTATCCTCAAGCTTGTAATGGAGTTCCTCAAACTTGTGCCTGCTAGCCCTTCAAGAATGCGCCCTTTTCCTTGGCGTGCCCTCTTTCCTTTGCCTTGTCTCTTGCCTTTGCCTCTTACCTTGGACCTTGCACCCTCATCCCAAGAGAACCTCCTCTCCTTGGCTTGGTGTGCACCACTACCAATTGTGCCCCTCCTCTAGGAAATGCGCCAACTCTCAAGCATGCGCCCTCTCACAAGCTAGTGCAACTCCTCACTTTGGATGCACCCTCCTCTAGCTTGTGCGCCCTCAATAACCTGTGCCTCCTCTAGATTTGCACCCCCACACAATAGGTGTGCCCTCCATCTAGCTCAAGCAACAAGTATCCATGAAATGTTCCTCAAGGTAGCTTGCTCCCTCCTCCTCAAGTGCACCCTCTTTTGCCTTCTCCAAATTGTCACTTCCTCTCCTCCTCTTCACTCAACTCTCTCAAGTGAAGAATAAATCTCATCCTTACCCTTTTGCCTCCTTTAGCGTCCCTTTGGCCAAACTTAAAAGATCAATGGCCTATATTCAATCTAGCCAAATCTAATCAATGGGTGAGATCTAATCTCAAAAATCTCACTTAGAAACCCACTTTACTCAAATTTCCATACTTTGCTTTATGTCTCTTAATTCACCCACAAAGTGAATTAATTGTCACTTTATGACTTAAGTGATAAATTCAAAGTGAAATTAGATCATAAAGTAAAGGTATAAGGGTAATAGTCTCCCCCTTTGTGTTTAGAGACTCACAAACACAAGGGGACCACTTTCCAAGGTACCCAAATCTCAACAAAGATCATGCTCCCAAAGGTAATCATCATGCATTAGTTGTTGTTCACTCTTCACCTAATTCCTGGATTGTGGATTCAGGCGCATCCCACCATATGGATGCCACACAAGATATCTTATCTTCTTTGATTGCATGCAATGGTTCTCCTATCCTCATGGGGGATGACTCTCCAATCGAGGTCGCCGGAAAAGGAAGAGTGGAACTAGATCATGGAAGTTTTGAGAACGTTCTACATGTTCCAAAACTTTCTGTGAATCTACTCTCGGTGTATTAGATTACACACTTGGGCTCAGGCAAAAAGGTGGATTTTACACCAGACTCCATGTCCATATTCGACATGCAATCCAACTCCAAGGTTGTCGTCGGGGAGGTAAATCATCAATCACGGTTATACACTTTTTCTAATTTTATTGAACCGGATTCCTCTTTACTACTTACGCATGTTGATGACAGTAGTAGATTATGGCACGAGAGGTTTGGTCACCGGAACTTCAGGTACATGCAACAACTTAGCAAGAAAATGACGGTCACTAGATTACTTGATATCCATTTTTCCAAAGAGGTTTGTGAAGGATGTGTTGTCGCAAGAGTTGACTCTAGGTTGTAAAAGAGCCAAGCCTTAGCACATTTTAAAAGAAATAAATTTTGTTGATTGATCAGTCATAGGAGGCTTCTAGAACTAGGTCTAAAACAGTCATTTCACTCATTTATAGATCAGAAACGAAAAGGCATGACCTCATTTGTCTAATTCATTTTAAAATCATGAGGATGGATAGAAGATAGGGGATGAAAAAAACTGAAAGAAAAATTCAGGTATCTAATTCTGATAAGTCTGGTCCTCCTTTCAATAGAAGAAATAACACCAAAATTCAAATATATGAACATAGGTCTTGTCTCACTCATAGCAAGACAGAGGAAAAGCTATGAAAAAATAAAACTTGTAAATAAGGGAAAACAATTAAGATGCAGGTCTTGTTCTACTCACGACAAAACAGAGGAAAAACTGCACTTTAAGGCAGGCTTTAAATTAGCTACAGCAGAAGTATTACTGAATTGTAACCATTACAAGTTGAATTAATGAATGGAAGGAAGAAAGAGAAGTGATGAAAACTTCAAAAACAATAACATAGGAAGAAGACAGAATTGGACAGTGACAAGGTGTAGAATCTCTTGGCACTCTGTTCTATATTTGTTGAAAAGGAATGCATTACAAACCCAGCCTCCAAAAGGCTCCCGGGTTGTTCCCCCTTTTTCTTCAAGAAGATACAATAATATATGTCTTCTGCCCCCTTTCGAATAACTGAAAAATGATTTGGATTCCAAAAGAAATACCTCTAGAAATGAAAAGGAATTTCATGTAGGTATTGAGGTCGAAATCCTCCCAAAAGATAACAACAGTTACCATCAAATTCGAAAACTTTCTTCCATAGAAAATGGGCCGAACTGCTGAAAACTGGGGTTGTGGTTATGGTTTTGTATCTCTCGAATCGTGATAGTCGTGTATACAATGAAAGATGTTTTGTTCATCTATTTTTTCTGACCAAAAACCTCTCTCAGTTTCCTGAGATCCGTTTCCATTTTCCCCAGATCTACCTTTCAAAAACATGTGCCAAACGGAGAAATTCTGAGATCCGAAAATTAAGGCTTGGAGATGGATTTGATTCTCCCAATCTGTGACACCTGTAGRAAAACTGAGGGAGGTTGTTGATCTCTGATGTGTTAGGCACAAAAACCTCCGACCGTTTCTTAAATTGATATTCGAGTCGCTCAAAATCATCATTTGAAAATGATGACTCGGCACAGTAAAAAACGCCACATTTCTGAAAATGAACCTCCTCTTTCGGGGKACTTTTGACTGYCTTCCCAAACTCCAAATGAAAATCTGAATACACCAATGTAAATCCTAGGATCTTGAGATGTCAATCGACCATTTGAGCTCACAAAACGACCTCTCCACGGCTGAGAAAACTGATTTTTTGCTGAGGCAGTTTTTTGCATATGAAAAATCTGCGATTTCGGTGGCTAACACGTCAAAAACAAAGGTATCTTAGTTGTCGAAAGTATTGGCTTTCGGTGGCTAACAGTGCAATTTCGGAGTTTCTTAAACCACCGAAAGTCCTGAAACCCCGATTTCGGGATTTCGGGTTTCAGGAAATAGAAAACAAAAATTTAGTCGACCAAACCTCTGATGGCCGAAACCCAAAATGATGACGTGGCATTTTGTAAAACCTTATTTTAGTGATTTTCTTTCCGTTTATTGCATTTTATTTTTTGTTTTTATTTTTTTCTGTGCCTCCTCTTGAGCTCTTCCTGCATGTGACGCTTGAGTGCTTAGTCTCGGCCAATACACTTTCGGCAGTTGAGGGCATATGAAAACTGAGATTTAAGCTACCGAAAGTGTGCACTTTCAGTAGCTAAACACTATAAAGCTTTTCCTCCTAAGCTATCAAAAGCCAAAATTTCAATATTTGTTCCAACATAGGCTCCATCTAGGGATGGTGCTTTCCTGTAAAGCTCCAAGAATAGTAGACCAAGTGCCTTCATCCATTGGGCGACCCAAAATCATCCTTATCAAACTCTGAACCCTGTCACTTTACTTGCATCTTTTCAGAACGAAAAACCGCTTATTCACCCATTGGGCTATGGAGTCGTAATGCTTTAAAACAAAACCATACTGGATTCAAAACTGAACTGAAAACATATTGAAAACCACCGATGTAATCTAATGCTTGAAGTCAAGCTTATTTATATACATCACCTACTCTAACTACTGAAAAATTCCCACTGAATCAAATGATACGAAAATGCCAGTGAAGCCAATCCAATAATTGTCTACTTATTTGAAATTTTCTCACACTTTCTTTGAGCAGGCTGAAAAAGTAAACTGACAACTCCCATCTAACCTGTTGGTGATCATGAATTTTTGAACATTTCATCAATTCTTGTGACCAAATATCCATGACATAGCATAATCCTCCATTAAATGAATCTAAAAGATCAGCAAAAGGATCTTGGAAAAATATATCGTCCTAAGGTTTTAAAACATCCAGGACTACTCTATGTTCTAATTTATAATGCTTCGGATCATTCTTGAAGAGAATATCTGAGCACCCTTCAAGATCATCTGCAATGGCATCTCCAAAATCATGGCACAATCTTGTCTGAAGACCCTCATCCCTCCATGAAAAATCTACAGCAAGTTGTTCTACAGTAATGATGAAATAATCATCACTATACTCATCATATTTAGGTTCAGCAAATAACTCAAGAGGGTCATCAATCAGACAAAAACTCGGGACATCAACTGTGGATCTCTCAAGCAAAGGACACTTTGTTACTATCTCTGGCATATTGTTTATTTCAGAATCATACTTCTACAAATCACAGTCTAAAGCATTTTCGAACAACAAAATTACTTCGGGATCATTAAACATGGCAACCGTATCTTTTTCATGAAACAAAGCAAAGTCTAAAATATGATCTTCTGGCAGGAAATCATCATAAATAGGTTCACTAACTTCCTGTAAAGTTCCATGAAATACATGACTGTCATCATTTAAAAACAGATTTACATTTTCAGAAATGGAAGAAGTTTGACACTCATATCCGGGACTGTGTGAAAGTTGCAAATCTGTGTGAGTAGGGGCTGCAACATAGTTGTGCAGGAGCAGACCCATCTCTTCTTTAGTTAAAGGAGAAGGTGGTATCTGTATTTTCTGGATAAAACAACAATCATTCCTTTCTATCTCTTTTGCAGGTTGACCGTGATGCTAAATATCTTTTTCTTGAGTAAGTTCACAAGATCCAACATCTTTATGAGCCAACTCTTCCTCATACTGATCATCTTCATCAACTTGAGAAATTTCTATTGTTTCTTCCTCCTCTTCAAGAGGATTTGTATGATCTTTTTGTCTTATGAATCCTGTATTACAACAATCTTCAAAAATGATTTCAGCTGAATATATCCTCTTACAATGTTGATGAAAAAGTGTGTTAAAACATCTCAATGAAGGAATACCGGAATGGGGTAAAGATTTATACCAGAGTCTAGCATCTTTTTCCAATGAAAACATAAACAATTTCATGAGGACATCTTCATGATGTACATTTAATTCCTCCATGAGCTTATGGAATTCAAACAAGTGTTGACCGGGATTGTCGTCCTCATATTCTCCAAATTTAGGAAGGACATCTTCCCAAATTTTAATGTCTGGAACAATGTTTGGAAATCCATAAACATTTGTAAAGTCCAGAGGGGAAAACCTTGCAGCAATTCGAGCAGCGAACGAATTCGACATTTGAGACCAATGGAGTCGCCAACAAAATCATGTAGAGTCTACGAACCAAGGAGTCGTCGGGTGAATGATCACAGCCAACTGAATGCCTATCCCTTGTTCACCATCAAGAGATAGATCTGAACTTTGCCATATCCCAGGGAAGATAACTTCGTCCTCCGTCCCCGACAACGGTGCCAGAAACTGTTGTCGCAAGAGTTGACTCTAGGCTGTAAAAGAGCCAAGCCTTAGCACATTTTAAAAGAAATAAATTTTGTTGATTGATCAGTCATAGGAGGCTTCTAGAAATAGGTCTAAAACAGTCATTTCGCTCATTTATAGATTAGAAACAAAAAGGCATGACCTCGTTTGTCTAATTCATTTTAAAATCATGAGGATGGATAGAAGATAGGGGATGAACAAAACTGAAAGAAAAAGCCAGGTATCTAATTCTGATAAGTCTGGTCCTCCTTTCAATAGAAGAAATAACACCAAACTTCAAATATCTGAACATAGGTCTTGTCTCACTCATAGCAAGACAAAGGAAAAGATATGAACAAATAAAAATTGTAAATAAGGAAAAACAATTAAGATGCAAGTCTTGTTCTACTCACGGCAAAATAGAGGAAAAACTACACTTTAAGGCAGGCTTTAAATTAGCTACAACAAAAGTATTACTGAATTGTAACCATTACAAGCTGAATTAATGAATGGAAGGAAGAAAGAGAAGTGATGAAAACTTCAAAAATAATAACACAGGAAGAAGAAAGAATTAGACAGTGACAAGGTGTAGAATCTCTTGGCACTCTGTTCTATATTTGCTGAAAAGGAATGCATTACAAACCCAGCCTCCAAAAGGCTCCCGGGCTGTTCCCCCTTTTTCTTTAAGAAGATACAATAATATATGTCTTCTGCCCCCTTTCGAATAACTGAAAAATGATTTGGATTCCAAAATAAATCCCTCTAGAAATGAACAAGCATTTCATGTAGGTATTGAGGTCGAAATCCTCCCAAAAGATAACAACAGTTACCATCAAATTCGAAAACTTTCTGCCATAGAAAATGGGCCGAACTGCTGAAAACTGGGGCTATGGTTATGGTT
>JASDQU010739942.1:114867-126776 GCA_032191745.1 Picea mariana
ATGGAAGGAAGAAAGAGAAGTGATGAAAACTTCAAAAATAATAACACAGGAAGAAGAAAGAATTAGACAGTGACAAGGTGTAGAATCTCTTGGCACTCTGTTCTATATTTGCTGAAAAGGAATGCATTACAAACCCAGCCTCCAAAAGGCTCCCGGGCTGTTCCCCCTTTTTCTTCAAGAAGATACAATAATATATGTCTTCTGCCCCCTTTCGAATAACTGAAAAATGATTTGTATTCCAAAATAAATCCCTCTAGAAATGAACAAGCATTTCATGTAGGTATTGAGGTCGAAATCCTCCCAAAAGATAACAACAGTTACCATCAAATTCGAAAACTTTCTGCCATAGAAAATGGGCCGAACTGCTGAAAACTGGGGCTATGGTTATGGTTCTGTATCTCTCGAATCATGACAGTTGTGTATAAAATGAAAGAGTTTTTTGTTCATCTATTTTTTCTGACCAAAAACCTCTCTCGGTTTCCTAAGATCCATTTCCATTTCCCCCAGATCTACCTTTCAAAAACATGTGTCAAACGGAGAAATTCTGAGATCTGAAAAAAAAGGCTCGGAGATGGATTTGATTCTCCCAATATGTGACACCTGTAGGAAAACTGAGGGAGTTTATTTATCTCTTATGTGTTAGGCACAAAAATCTCTGACCGTTTCTCAAAATGATATTCAAGTCGCTCAAAATCATCATTCGAAAATGATGACTCAGCACAGTAAAAAATGCCACATTTCTGAAAATGAACCTCCTCTTTCGGGGGACTTTTTACTGCCTTCCCAAGCTCCAAATTAAAATATGAATACACCAATGGAAATCCTAGGATCTGCAGATGTCAATCGACCATTTGAGCGCACAAAACGACCTCTCCATGGCTAAGAAAACTGATTTTTTGCTGAGGCAGTTTTTTGCATATGAAAAATCTGCGATTTCGGTGGCTAACACGTCAAAAACAAAGGTATCTTAGCTGTCGAAAGTCCTGGATTTCGGTGGCTAACGGTGAAATTTCGGAGCGTCGTAAACCATCGAAAGTCCCAAAACCCCGATTTCTAGATTTCGGGTTTCGGGAAATAGAAAACAAAAATTTCGTCGACCAAACCTCCAATGGTCGAAACTCGAAATGATGACGTGGCATTTTGTAAAACCTTATTTTAGTGATTTTATTTCTGTTTATTGCATTTTATTTTTTGTTTTTATTTTTTTTTGTGCCTCCTCTTGAGCTATTCCTCCATGTGACGCTTGAGTTCTTAGTCTCGGCCAATACACTTTCGGCAGTTAAGGGCATATGAAAATTGAGATTTAAGCTATCGAAAGTCTGCACTTTCGGTAGCTAAACACTATAAATCTTTTCCTCCTAAGCTACTGAAAGCCAAAATTTCAATATTTGTTCCAACATGATGCATCCTTGGCAAGCGCCCTCAAGAGAAGTTCAAGAAGGGGAAATCTCACAGGGCCTTCTCTCCATTGGATCTGATTCACAGTGATCTCATGGGTCCATTCCCATATGCACCCATCGATAAGTCAAGTTATGTGCTTACATTTTTGGATGATTACTCATGTTATACTTGGGTACTTTTTCTCAGACAAAAGTCAGAGCTCTTTGAGCACCTAAAAGAGTTCAAGGCACTTGTTGAGACTCAATCAGGGAGAAATACCAAAGCTCTCCATACAGATAATGGGGGGGAGTATGTCAACAAATATGTTCAAAACCTTTGTCTTGAGTCCGCGATGCAGTTGCAACACACAGTACCATATACTCTGCAACAAAATAGGGTTTCTGAGTGGAAAAACAAATCTTTGAAGGAGATGGCCTCTTTCATATTGCATGCAAGATCACTTCCTCGGAAGCTTTAGGATGAGGCACTTAACTATGCTAACTACACCTAGAACAAATCCCCCCACATCTGTCAAGGATCGAACTCCTTTCGAGGCTTGGACTGGCAAAAAACAGGAATTCCCCACTTCCATGTCTTTGACTCACATGCATGGGCCCGGATTCCCTCTGAAAAGACGAAAGCACTAGATCCACAGAGTACTGCATGTATATTTGTTGGATACCCAGATGGTGTGAAGGGATATAGACTTATTGATCCCTCTACGGACCAACTTATCATTGAGCGCAGTGTTCAATTCGAGGAAAGTATCTCGCATGCTCCATAGGGGCCGCATGGAGAGGCTTTTGTCCTTCCACCAGTTCGAGATGATGAGTTTGCACATTCAAACTCTACTTCAAATCTGAGTTCTGTTACAGAGTTAAAGGATTCAAAACATGCAGATGCACAACCAGTACAGGCAAATGAGGAGCCAGTGCAAAGGCCCAAGTGGGCACAGGCCACTCTTCAGGATGCGGGAAATTTTATTGGGGATCCAACCGATTTTAGGAGGACTTGATCTCAGTTCAAGGAGTCTCCTCATGTACTCACAACCACTGAGCCCATGTTTCCTATGCACTGATATGTGGCTCAGTCTTCAGACCCGGAGACCTATGGTGAGGCTGCAGGGAATCCCTTTTGGGAAACAACCATGCAGGAGGAGTACAACTCCCTCCTCGAGAACTAGACTTGGGATCAGGTTCTGCTTCCTTCAAGAAGGAAGCTTGTCAGATGTAGATGGGTCTACAGTACCAAGAGCATAGTGGATGGACAGGTTAGCAGATACAAGGCAAGATTAGTTTCCAAAGATTTTCAGCAGGTTCATGGCATAGACTACGATGAGACATTCACTCTAGTAGCGAAGATGGATTCCATTTGTTTGGTCGTTTCTATTGCAGCAACCAGAGGATGGGAATTCCATCAAATGGATGTGAAGGATGCATTTCTTCACAGATATCTCTCAGAGGAGATTTACATGGAGCAGCCACCTGGCTTCATACAAGATTCATCTTTGGTTTGCAGGCTCAAGAAGTCTCTCTATGGCCTCAAGCAGGCACCGAGAGCATGGTATACCAAGATGGACTCCTACTTGTTGTCCCATAATTTTGTGAGATGCAAATCTAATCCAAATCTGTACATGCTTAGGACTATTGATTCACTTATGATTCTATTTCTTTATGTGGATATCTTTTGATCGCCAACTCCTCAACTTCATCGATTGCTACGATGAAGCAGATTCTGCATGACAGGTTCTTGATGATGGACATGGGTTCACTCCATTACTTCCTTGGCCTTGAGATTAGTCAGGATGCTTCAGGCATCAAGATATCTTAAGCCAAGTATGCTCGGGATCTCACGGAGAGATTCCACATTCAACATCATAGACTACTAGTATACCCCTACCCCCTACCTATCTGGGGTGAGACTTGAGGATGGTGGGGACACTCCACTAGTTGAAAACACTCTATACAAATAACTTGTGGGGAGTTTGTTGTATCTCTCCCATTCCTAACCAGACCTATCATATGCAATGGGAGCAGTCTCCAGGTACATGCAGGAGCCACATTCATTGGAAGGCTACAAAACGTATCCTTCGGTATGATCAGGGCACCATCGGTTATGGGATCCACTATGCAATAGGTTGCAAGTTGGATCTCATAGGCTTCACAGATTCTAACGAGGCAGGTGACAACACTGATAGCAAGTCCACATCCGGATACACTCTCAGTTTGGGTTCAGGGCCTATCTGTTGGTCGAGCAAGAAGCAGTCTGCTATTGCTCTATCTTCAGTTGAGGCCGAGTACAAAGTAGTTAACACTACCATCCATGCATTGTGGCTACAAAACTTCCTTACAGAATTGGGAATCCAGTTCCATAGACCGACTTTCATTTGGTGTGACAACCAGAGTACTCTCAAGTTTTGTAGAGACCCAGTGCAGCGACAGCAAACAAAGAATATCAAGATCCATATGCACTACATCAGAAATCCAGTCCACGAGAGGATCATCGATCTGCAGTTCTATCCTTCCTCTAAACAAACTGCTGACATCTTCACCAAGACTTTCACTCAGTAGAAGTTTCACTCTCTGCGCGATCGTCTTGGAGTGAAGGACACAGTTGCCTAGCAACTATCTTTTCTTTTTTTGATGCATTGTACCTTGAAAGGGGTTTTTCCCATGAGGTTTTCCCTCTTTCTTCACTTTTTTTCAGTGTTCATTAGTTGCATTGTTCATAGGTACCTAACATGGCCTTAGTTGTCGGGACCCATTCTTCACTACCCCATAGTAGTGTCCAGTGGGGTCTTGGAGATATTACACACACCTATGATATTTTTCCTTATTTTCCTATGTTTATTAGTCATTATTGAGGGTCTCCTATCTTTTAGGAACTTCTCCTACATTCTAGGAGAATATTCTCTTCATCTTAGAATCAGTTACAATTAGTTAGACTAGTGGAAGGCACTCATGCATGGAAACCTTGATTTTATCATTAGAAGTTGCATGTGTTTCTCTCAGTTCCACACGTATGACTCAGTTAACTGAAAAACACATGACTAGTTAACTAGGACGAGGTGGCAGTTAACTCCGGTGACTGCCTCTGTGTGTCCAGATCTCTTTAGACCACCACTATGGTGCATTGGCTTCTCTTCCAGTGCACATTAGTTGAGTTATACAGAGTATATCATGTGTAAATTATATTCATTCATTTGGTTAATACTATTTTAGTCTTTTCTCTCCAATTTTTTATCTCGCCTTCTCACTTTTGCAAGTTGTGTTTGTTCTTCTGCTAGCTAGATCTCTTGTGCAGGGACTCACCACATTCTACACTTTCATCTCAAACTCTGAAGCAAGACTTTTCTTACAACCATCTATGAGTCTCTTTGCCCCTGTAATGAAAAGATCATCAACATATAGCACAAGAATAAGAGAATCCTCGCAAACCACAATGTAATAAATGTTGGGATCTACCTAACTCTTCTCAAAACCCATCTCCTGCAAGTATCAATACTCAAATACTAAGCTTTGGGAGCTTGCTTCAGACCATATAACGCCTTTTTCAATATGCACACATGAGACTCTCTCTCATGCACCTCAAAGCCATGTGGCTACTCAATATGCACCTCCTCCTGTATGAGTCCATTCAAAAATGTGGGTTTCACATCCATCTAGTGGATCTTCCAATCCATCTCTGTTGCAATGGAGATCACTACCCTAATCAAAGTATATCTAGCAACTGGTGCAAAGGTCTCATCATAATCGACTCCCTCTACCTGTGAGAACCCTCTAGCCACAAACTGAGCCTTGTACTTCTCAACGATTCCATCTGCAACATGCTTGATTTTATATAGCCACCTCGAAGTCACAACTGACTTCCCCTTAGGTATTGGAACAACCTCCCACACATTATTCTTCATGATGGAATTGTACTTTTCCACCATGGCATCCTTCCAGACTTGTTGATCTATTGCCTCCTCAAAAGTGGAAGGCTTGAACTCACTGATGCTGCTCACCATAGCCAAATAGATACAAAACCTCTCTAGCACCTTGCTCTTCCTAACAACCTTCTTGGGATTCCCCATAGATCCTAACCTTCCTTAAAGGTCTCCTGAAACCATGTTGGCTTTATTGTCCCTGAAGTTATCTCCTATATAGGGGACTCCTCCTCACCCCTATCACCTGAAGATTGTGTACTTGAAGAAGATGTATCCATGGTCATCTGTGAGCCAGTAATCTTGGACCCTGAAACTTGGGGGGCTTGTAACTTGTGATCCAATCACCCCTGAAACTGGTGATCCTGAACTCTGTGATACTGCACCTTGGGGTGAACTCACCTGAAACTGAGGATCCTACTGCTCCCCTTGCTCAAAACCTCGTGACCTCCTAAAGGCTCCGTCCTCCTGAAATCTCACATCCCACCTCACAATTGTCTTTCTCAAGGAGGGAATGTATATGCAAAAATCCTTTGAGGTCTCACTATACCCAAAAAAAATAACCTTTTCTGTTGTGGGTTCTAGTTTTGTCTTCTTCTCTGAAGGGACATGTGAATAAGTCAGACACCCAAAGATCCTAAAGTGTCCAACCTTAGGCTTCTTCCCAGAGAAATCCTCATCACAAGTCTTGTTCACCAATGCTCTGTGTGGATTCCCATTCTGCATATAAACTGCAACGTTTAATGCCTCAGCCCAAATAAATAATGGTATCCCTTGATCATGTAGCACGGTTCTCGCAACCCCAACTATGGCCCTATTCCTTCTTTCTGCAACCCCATTATGTTGCATATTGTAAGGAACTGTCAACTCTCTTTTAATTCCTTCTTTTGCACATAAATCATTGAAGTCATTGGAGGTATACTCATCCCCATTGTTCGACCTCAACGCCTTGATTTTCTTACCTGTTTGGTTCTCCACGAGAGCTTTGAACTCTTGGAACCACTTGAAGACCCATCCCTTGGTCTTCATGAAGAAAATCAAGGTCTTCCTGGAGAAGTCATCGATAAATGTAACATAGTACTCATATCCACTCATTGAGATAGAAGACATCGGACCACATACATCAAGATGTATCAAATCAAGTATACCTGCTATTCAGTTGTCACTGCTTGGAAAAGAAATCTTGGTGTACTTCTCTGGTGCACACCCCTTGCACACATCTTGGTGCTCTATACTGAAATCTAGTACCCTAATAACAATCTCTCTCAATATCATCAAAGCCCCATGGTGCAAATGGGCCATCCTCCTATGCCATAGCTCACATAAGTCACTGTTGTTGGTACTGTGTATCAATGTTATAGCTAGCTGAAACATAAGCCTGTATAGATTCTCATGTCTAATCCCGATCACTTTGGCCAAAGTGATACTAGAACCCTTGGGATACATGAGTACCTGTCCATCATGGAACACCACCTTATATCCCCTATTCTCGATGGTAGAAACTAATATCAGGTTCTTTTTCAAGCTCAAAACATACAAGACATCTCTCACTAACATGGGAGGTTGTGACTCCCTATGAAAGGATATTGTCTCAGTCCCAACTACCTTGACTATGGAGTCATCACCAAGCACTACCTCAAGATTTACACCCCTCAGTAAAATCTGTAAAGTGGTCACACACACCTGTCATATGGCGGGAGGCTCCGCTATTAATATACCATACTCTGATAGATGTTATACTAGAGGAAAGACAAACCAACAAATAAAACTCCTCAAACTTAGTGGAAAATTCTACCACTTCCGCTAAAGCTACAACTTGTTTCTTTTTCTTGTTAGGAAACCGACCTGCATAGTGCCCCATCTTGTGACATGCAAAGCACTTGACTTTGCTCATGTCCTTTTTTCCTTCACCCTTTGATTTGGCTGCACCCTTGAAACCCTTCTTGGACTTTTTCTTTCTCTTTGCTGCAAGAGCCACTTTTTCCTCATCATTACCATTTAATTAACTCCCTTGCACATATCCTCTTCGAGTTTCCTCTTGTATGAAGTCATCCCAAAGATGATTCCACTTGGGCAGATTTTCTCTTGCAACAATACCCTCAACAAAGATAGCCCATTGCTTGGTAACACCATTCAAAAGAGTCCTCACAAGTTCATTGTCAACAATAACCTCCCCAACAACACCTATCTCATATCTAACCTGAGTTATCTTGGTAAGATAAGTGGCAACATTTTCAGTCTTGGTCATTCTTATGCCTTTCAGTTTTTCCCTCAATACCATTTTCTGGTTTTCATTAGAACTTTGGTAAAGTTTAGTTAAGGATCCCACATCTCATGGGCATTGGATTTACCTGTCACATGTGGAATCACATGGTCTTTTATGATTCTTTTAGCCTTGATATTCTTCTTGGTGTATTCGGCCAAAAGAATAGCATTTGTAGGAACTGTCACAGGATTTTGTTGTGTGTTGTTCACAATGTCCCATAACTCACACTCCTGCAGAAGCAACACTATCCTCTCTTTCCATGGGCTGAAATTTGCAACCTCATCCAATCTGTCCTCAACCCTTAAACTTGTATCCATTGGCCTTCACAACTGATATTTAAGTCCAACTCTTTGTTTTGGTGAACAAACAAACTTTCTTTCTCAGATCTAGTATTTTCCTGATGTTTTCTACTCTTATACTCTTTTTCCACTTTGATACCATGTAAAAATTTCAGACCCCAACCCTGTTTCAAGTCTCATCTCTCAATAAATTTTTCACTATTTAATTCCCAACCCATATTTCTTGCTGTTGAGAATGTAAATAGCATAAACAAAAATTTATGACAGGAAACACTAAAAGTCTTTTACTGCAACTTAGAACATAAAAAAATGCACACACACAGAAAATATAACTCAGAGATTTTGGGCAAGTAGCCCCTGAAAAAACCCACAAGGGGAAAACCAGTAAAAGAGGGAGGTCTTTATTATTTCTTGAGCTCAGAGAAAAATGTTCTTTTACAGCAAAATCTTACTCAACATTAAAACTACAAACTTATCTCAAAATTCGTGCCAATATTCCTTGAGAACCATGCCACACCAACTCCTCGAAAACTGTGAAAGTAATCCATACTGTTGTACAACTGTTACAACAATAATTGTTGTACGAAGTGTCTAGAATTTTGTGCACAAAAATCTGGGTTTACTGTACAGTGCTATACGGAATCCTCAACATTTGATGTGCCTAGATTTATGTGCAAAGATGCCTCAAAATCTGTGTGCCCTCCCTGTTGTATGAACTGTCCAAATATCTTAGTTGTACGATCCAGAATCCCTACCGTATGGATGCATTCAATGCAGAAGTAATCTCCTTGATTTGTGTGCCCTTTCTTGTCTTGGAAAGTGTGCCTCCTTTGCTACAATAACTCTCTCTCTTTTCTCAGCTCTCTCTCTTGCTCTCTTCAATGTTCATGAAGAATGAATGGTGCCTCTTGCTCATTCAACTCTCTTTTTGTTCATCTTAATGAAAATGAACTAAACCTAAGATCTAATGGCTGAGATTAAATCCTAGGCCATCTAAATCTACGGTTGTGATTAAAAGTCACTTTATCACAACTTAAGTCACCTTTTCATTCAATATGCTCCATGTTGTCGTCCTAATAGACACCTGGGTTATCGTGGAAGAAACCTTCAATCCACTTGGTGTGTCCTTGGGGGAAAGTCTCGAGTCAAGGTGTTGTCACTTGATCCTCAACTCCTCTGTCTAGGCCAACTCCTAGCGAAGCCAAGGGGGTTAGTCCCTATAAAAATAAAACTAAGACTTTTCTAAACTAGGAAAGAAAAACACTTTAATCTAGGAGTTTATTGCTAAAAATAAAATTCAATCATTCACCATTTAGCATTTATCATCATAAATAACACTTTGCTCATGATACATTTACACATCAAAAAGGATACAACATCTGCAATAATCAAGAGCATAAAGGATATTAGATAACATGCATAAATGTAACTGCTCACATAAGATAGATTGAAAGTATTTAAACCAGTGCCTTAAAAGGAGTCGTGGGCAGTGTAGATCGAAGATTTTATTAAGGTAAATTTTGTAATTAGTTAATGAAAAGTATTTGGCCCCTTAGGAAGTTTGTTCTTTGCTTGGACTTGTTGAGAATTTACTGAAACCCAATGGTTTCACTAGTAAATTCACCAAAAAACACTGGATGTCCAATACGGCGAACTGTCTTACTTCTTTGATCGCTTTCAGGCCTTTTCCTCCCAATGAACTCACAATCTTAAAGGATTGCCCTATTAGATTAGCAAGGTTCAATTACTTTGATAAAACTTGAAAAAGCACACACCCTGCTTTGTAATTGAGGCACTTGCACAAACACTTGAAAGAAATAAACTTGCAACAATTAAATGATGTACCCTGCTTTGTAGTTGAAAGAGATAAACAAGAAACTGTTTGAAAATTAAATATTGTTGCAAAGCTGATTGAAGAAAGAAAATACTTGAAAACCAACTAACTAAGCATGCATGAAAATTGGAGAATTAGTTAACATGCATAAAACTTAGAGTGTTGTAGTGTGTTTGATATGTTTGACTTGTGTATTTGATTTTTATATTTTAATCTTGCACAACTCAAAAAAGGACAAAGCAAACCCACAACACAAATCCCCCTAAGGGGATGAAGAACTGGGCACAAAGGGCCCGCTTTTATTTGCACTATTACAATGGAGAACAAGAGTTCTCTTTGAGATTTTATCTCTCTTAGAAGAAGAGGGATCCTTATTTTTTGGATCATTAAGAAAGATACAAGAAGAAAAGACAGAAAAGAGAAACTTTGTTCTAACAAAGTTACAACCCCCCAGGGTCCTCGAAAGCCTCGAATTTTGCCCAAAATAGGTGGAATCTCCTCTTGGACCTGTATTTGCTGCAACAAAACAACAAACAAATGAAGTTAAAAATGATGGAAAGAAGTTTTAAACAAACAAAAAATTTCTGAAAAAATTCTAAGGCAAAAAGGTAAATTTTTAAGGCTTTTTGAGGCTTTAAACAAACCTAACTTAGGCTCTTTTTAATGACTTATGTTTGTTGTTTTAGGACAGAAAATAGTAAACCTCTAAACAACTTTATAAACAACTTAAAACTGAGGAAATAAATTTGATTAGGTTTCTAGGTGAAAAGACCAAAGAAACTGTTTCAAACTTGCCTAGATATATCTTTAAAATTGACAAAAATCAGCCTAGATCTAGCAAACCATGCATGAAAACTTTAGATTATTTAATAATGAAATATAGACTTGTTCTAACTTGCATGCAATCAAATAAAGAAAGAGGAAATAAATTTTATCGGTTTTTCGGAGCTTCCGTCTGAGCCTGGAACGTTGGGCTATGGGGTTCTCCTGGTATGGAAAGAGGGAGCTTGATCTCAAATCCTTAGACGATGACAATGGAAGCCACCACCTGTCAATCCTCCACCTTGATGAACTTGTAACTACACACTTGAATCCTGCACAAAACTGTTAAAGACCTTCCCTACACACACAACTCACAAAGCATGTTAAATTACTCTTACTCTATGAAGTAAAGAAGAAGTAAGATCAATCAACCTAGATTACTCTTACCCTATCATATGATAGCATACCTACAAGGCTTTAACAATTAAGAATAAAATAAAAATGTAAATCAATACATGTTACCTCATAAAATTATTTGCATTTAGGTCAAGACAACCACACATTTGACTCCACACCAAGATAGTGTTAATATTATGGTAGTTGGGGGAGGTATTTACCTCCACGTGTAAACCTGATGAGAATAGAATATTTCAGGAAGAAAGAAGAAACCTTAATGAGTTGGCTAATAACCCTAGAAGACAAGTCGGCTCAAGAGGATAATTGGTATTACGTTATTAGCCTACAAGAGAAGAAGTCAGCCAGAAGAAATATTATATACTAAGTAAATAGACACTCTGAATGAGAAGTTAGCCCAGGCAATTAGCCAGAATTAGTATAAATACAGGAGGCCAGTCTTCATTCTGGTAGGCATTCTCAGAATTGCAGAGCAGCACTTGTGCGCACTGCAGTTGCCCAGTTTGTGCGCAAGTTTGGAGGAGAGCTGTCGTTGCAGCCGTTGCAACTAGCAGATTGCGTTTTGGCTTGGACTATCTCTTGGTTATGGTTTGGACTATCTGATCAGATCTTGTTTGGTGCGCTATCCTTGGGGAAAGGTGTGCTACCATTTGTTTGGCTATCTAGCCTAGGTTTTTCTTCCAGAGTGATTCTCTGTCAAGGTTAAGGTGCTCGGAGGGTGGTTTCGGCCTATGGTTGGGTGACAATAGTGATATTGTCGATGGTAAAATGAGCACATCCATTATATTCTAATATGTTATGGGCCCACACCTCGTTCATTCAATCTAACCACTGGAAGAGAGCATAGCCATAAGTGTTTAAGGATAAATTCGTTAGTGCGGACACAGACCAATCTCCCCAGATCCACCTGGATATGGAACAAAACGTGACAGAATACTACTCTTTCCCTAGATCTAAAGTATTGAATGGACAAGAGAAGAAGGATGATGTACTTACTTTATGAAAGCTCTCCTTATCTCTGTTGTTCCT
>JASDQU010739942.1:141405-158564 GCA_032191745.1 Picea mariana
ATTATAATTATCAAGATTCTAATGGGGGGCCTTTAAATTTTGTAAAAATTTAGGGGGAGTTGTTGGGGCCCAACAAGACTGTAGGTTGTTATTTCGAGTTGGCACCTATGACATAGTTTTTCCTGTTGTCTGAGATACATCATCCTAGTTAAGAATCCCTTTACCCAGGTGGAATTTAGTCCCAGCTTAGGGGTGGCACACTGCTGAGAGTGATGGCTAGCATGGTCTAAGGATGGGAGGCTTGTGGAAGGTATGCACGCAATTGGTGATATTTTTACCAAGATAAGTGTCCATTTTTTGTTAACTTATATGCTTCGTTATTATGTATGCATTTATTTTTATGGGTTATTCCTTAGTGTGTTGCATGTGTATTTTATTATTATTTTGTATGAATCTATGCACTTATAGAATGTATTTGTCTATTTTAAGTTTTATATATAAAGTTCTGCAAGATTTTATGTGTGTATATGTTTTATTTTTTTATACAGTTTAAAATTTTTATGTGGCATAACCCAGTTGGATGTTGGGGATGTTACAATTTGGTATCAGAGCTCCAATTTTCAACATTGAGCCTGGATGGACCGAGAAATTTGAATTGAAGTGAAATTTCACAGAGAATTTATTTTGAAGTGGCCAAAATTCAAGTTATAGAGTGTCCATGGTAAAAATTAGAAGCAATTGCATAGAATTTGGAAAAAGCCCCAATTTTTGTTGTTAAATTCACGGGAAAATTGAGAAATTTGGCCAAGTGATGAGATATTCTTAATTTAATATTTGTTCTAGCAAATTCAGACCTGTAATTGGTCGAAATTGAAGTTACAGGAAAGCTATGATAGATGGAGCGAGATTAGTTGATTAAAATTCTCAATTCGTGAATTGAGTTTGGGAAAAAATTGTTCCAGGAATGCCAACTAGTAACAATTTGTTGTTATAGAGGTTAAATTGGTTTTATTGGGGTGAAATTGAACAAATTTCATAGCTGTAGAATGTCTACGGTGAAAATTGGGAAACATTCAGGCAAAAAACCCAATTTTTGTAGTGGAATTCACGAGGAATTGATGCTCATAAAAATGAATGTGCGCAGCGGTGCGCACTAAAAATGCATGATGTGAAGTGAAAATCTTGTGATGCATGGAAAATATTGGTGCATGGTTGTGCGCACTTAAATTTGGCGTTGCACGGTGCAAAGTGGTAATAAGCGAAAAATAACGGTGTGCGGATGTGCGTACTAAATTTAAAATTGTGCGGTGTAGATTGGGTGTGTTGACACATAATATTGGCATGCGTGGTGTGCGCAGTATTGGCAGAGTGTAGAGGAATTTTGTTGGTGTGCACGCATTGTGGGTACATTCATGTCACGCGACAATTTAATTAATGGTGTGCTCGAAGTATTGGTGTGAAGTGAGAGCATACTAAACTTTGGCATGGTGCAGCGCGTAGAGTGCAATGCGGGTGGAATATTAGCATGCGACAGAAAAATTGCATGCAACAAGTATTAGTGCATGAACCAAAATTGTGCACGGTATATATTTGCTCACGACACAAAAGTAGTGTGCACTAGATATTAGTGCGATAGAGAAGTGATCCACATTGGTTATAGGTGCGCGAAGAATGCGCTACCTTATGGTGTTTTTGTGCATGATAAATATGGGTGTACATGTTCAAATTTGTGCATGCGGAGTGGTTTGGATGGTCTACAACAACAAAAAACTTGTGAATTTCTGTGACATTTTATTCTGTTTGAAGGTCATCTTTTTGCAGCACGTTTTTGAGGCCCGGAAAAACATTTTTCATTACTCAAAAACCTCGAGTACAAAATGTACCTTTATCAAATGAAAGAGCTCGGAGAGATATTTATAATGGTGTAAACCACAAATAGAGTTTTTATGATGAAGTTATAGGACAAACAATGAAGGGTAAATTTTAAGACCCAACTAACTTCAAAAGACCATAAATTTCTACTCAAGACTCAAAATTGAGCATGGAAGAATGTGTTAACACTAGAAGTCACTCTCCGTTTGCATAGAGATTAAGCCCAGTACCCATCATTTTGTATGTCACAAATAATTTTAAAGAGGTCAAATGGGAAGGAGACTCAAGATGATATCGCTTTAACTCAGAAAATTGGACTGGTATGCACAAGCAAGTGAGGTCATGATCAAATTTAGTCAGTAAGTTGAATAGAAGGAAGACTTGGTGAGGAGAATGTAGAGGTCTACTATGGACATCAGGTCTTCCAGTAGCCTAAGGAAGAAAAACTCAAATACAATATCCTCTTGGATTCAAAGTTTCAGACACTGAAGTATATTTAAGAAACACAGTCATAACAACACAATGATCAAACATACATCACGATGCAACTACAACAAATCGAATGGATCATCCATGCCCAATCTCTTCAGTGTGAGAGGGAAAAATATAAGAAAACAAACTGTTTAAAATTGGTCACAATACTGTTGAAATCAAACCTTCATAACAACAACATACAACCCTCGACTAGATTCTCCATGCTCAAGTTTTCTAACACAGTGTTTATAGAGAGATGGAAAGAAGCTTACTTATATTAAACAAGAAATAGCAAATCCTATTACATAATAGATAACCAGATCTTTCATCAAATATTTACAATGCATGATCTTAGCTCAACCATCGACCATGACAAAATATCAAAATGACTCCATGCCAAAACCTCTAATTTGTGAAACCGTGAATCCTTATATCTGGTGCCACACGTCTCTCTGAATCGGATGAATCTTGCAGATTTTCAGGTTTCAAGAGGGACCTTCAGACGAGCCGACTTGTTGACAGGCCTTTTGAGATTTCCATTTATGGGGGAAATGATGTTCAACCACCGCTCCTGAACTTCATTAATTATTTTTCTAATGGTTCGGATAGGCATGAATAACCTTGGCACCTATAAACATGATGACCTTACCCTGCGCATGTCCATCTAGATCTGCATTGGATGTTGATGAGGATCTGGTGCAAACGACATCAAAGTTGACTGGACGAAGACCAGACGGGAGGCTGTGGTGACAAAACGACGACTGAGAATACGTGGGCGTCAACATGCAGGAAATGAGGCAGAAGAACGAGGATATGTGTTAACAAAATAATTGGTATGTTCTTGGATAGTAGAATATAAATATTCATCCAGAAAATTGAGTTGAACATACAATTTCTTAGAAAATCAGAAGAAATAATTTTGATATATTATTAAACCGGAATCGTTCATATTTTTCATGAAATTGATGAGTCAATCAACCTGACAAAGTTTTGTTGGTTTCACATTTTATAGAGTTAACGACAACTTGATCAGACCAAGATCAACACGGAATGAAGAGGAATGGAAGATACATAGGGGGCTTATATTCAGGAAGATGAGATTAGGGAGATGGATGTCCATATGGGTATTGAAGAAACAAACTCCAATGGACATGGAGAAGGAAAGGAAGAAAACATGAATATGGTAGAGACCATTAAAAATTTTCAAAAGGATGTCCAAATGCATAAATCTAATATTTAAAGGCTTATGAAATCCAATGAGCAGTAGGAGGACTTCAACATGAAGTTAATGCAGAGATTGAACATAGTAGAAAATTTGGATAAGGAGAGTGGCTCAAGAAAATCAAGAAATCACAGTTCTCCTGATGAGAAAAAAAGAACAAGAAGTGTTAGCATACATCACCATCACTCCCCGAGGCATTCCAATAGGAGAGCACACAACATCTCAAGTCCATCCCTTGTCAGGAAGCATAAGGGGTCTAGGGTGGATGAGCTACGAAGAGAAATGAACAAAATAAAACCTTCTACATTTGATGGTGATCACAAGAAGGATGAATATGCAGAGACATGGCTACTGGGCATAAGAAAGTATTTTCAATTGCATAATTGTTCTTCTCATGTAGAAGGAAGAATTTCCATCTATCAACTCAAGGGAAAGGCATCCATGTAGTGGGATCAGTGTGTGCAAGTGCAACACATTAAAGAAACAAATATTACTTGGAAGGAATTCAAGAAATATTTTGAAAATAAATATTTGACTAAGATATACTATGACAAGAAAATGAAATATTTATTTGAACTCAAGCTTGGGAGTATGACCATAGATGAATATGAAAGAAGGTTTTTAGAACTGTTGAAGTATGTTTCTTTCATCAAGGATGAGACAGTTAATATTCAGAGGTATTTGAGTGGATTTCCATCATTCATCAATGACAAAATACAATATGATGATCCCAAAACATTGGAGGAGACCATAAGGTAAGATAAATGCCTATATGATCAACAAAAACCAAGGCCAACTTTCCAAAAAGCTTGGGAAGACAAGAAGAAATTCAAGATGGATCAAAGGAAGAAGGGGATTAAGCCACCATTCTTCATAAATATCCCCCAGGGATAGCCAACTTCCAAAGAACCCATAACGATTGAAACATGGGGTCAAAGACCAAGGCAACCACCTATTCAATGTTGAGGTTGTAAGGAAGATCATTTGTATAGATATTGTCCTAACCAGGGTGAAAAAGTGAGGAATGTTCACAATGTACAACAAGCTGAAACAATGGAGGACATGCGTAGAAATGTACCAAGGATCTATGTATCCCTGGAAAACAAGAAAGAAGTGCATCAATGATGCAGGAGCATCGCCAACTCTTCAAGCGAGCCAGCACATCAAGCGGAGATCAGCTGGACAAACAAACCCAAATTTTTGAAAAGTGCTTTGGGATTGTACCGCAAGTCTTTAATGAATCCTTTATGAAGGAGCGCCTTTTGTATATTGTATCAGACCTCGAGCCATACACTCTTGTCTGAAGTAGATAGGAAGCATTGAATCTAGTAAATGCTGGTAGATAGGATTTAAGTCTAGATTAGACAGTTTAGAGATTCGAGAGGGAAAATGGATATAGACACCCTCCTTTGTACATTGTAACATTAGCCTGAGCATTAGTGAATAGAAGCATTCATGAGAAAGAAGAGATGAGCATGCAGAGAATTATATGAAGAACACCCATGTACAGAGGTTGAATTAATAGAAGGAAGTTCTGATTCAAACCCATGGTTGGTGTTGTTTCTATGTGTATATTGTTTATGTGCTCATGAATGTTTGCTTCTTGATATGCATTTGCTTTGTATATGCGGTGCATGTGATTTCATGTTTCAACCTGAAGTCTGAATGGGAGAGAGAATGAGTTTCAATTGTTTCTCTATCTGAGCCGAGAGATTCCTGCAAGGTGTGTAGTTGAATTCATCCACAAGGAGTGCGTTTATGAAGGCTTGGTAGTTTAAATTTTGTTCCCATCTACCCAGAAGTGGAAGTGAGTTTTTGAAGCCATGAAAAGAGTGAGTAGGCTGAAGAAGAAGTCTCAATTGTAAATCTAAGCAAAGGAGATCAAAGACTGCTGCTGCAGGAAGCGCGCAGAGTCTAAAAGATTCAACACTTGGGAATTTGTTGAATGTTGAGTGCAAGGAGTGCTCGCAAGCTCCTATGAAAGAATCAGAGTGGATAAGCTTAGGAGGTATAGTACCTTAGTGGTATCGTCAAAGGAGAGCACAGGGTTTGTACCGAGGAAGTTTCGAGTAAGCGTTTCAGGCGCAGGCGTTGAAGGGATAGAGCTGAGAAGGAAGAACATTTAGCATTCTCAAGAAATCTTCAAGGAGGAGGAATCGACGGTCACGATTCGAAGACGAAAACTGTGAAATCTCGTCAGCCGTTAGATCTCGGGAAGTTGTGCATGGTTTAAGCCCGAAGGAGCATAGGAAGAACCCAGAGGAGACATCGGGATATTGGCATCATCGGGTTTTCATAGGATAAAAATCGAACACCCTTGAAAGTCCCAGAAACCCGAGAAGAGATCCTAGCCGTTGATCTCGGTAGGACACGTGTCAGCATTCTGGGAAGTCATCGAAGAATCAGGGTTTCCGGAGATAGGAGACTTGAGCATATTGAAATCGCAATTCACGATTTCTCGATAGGATCAGAGCCATTGATCACAGCAGGGACATGTGGCGAGAGATCCCAGAGAGTCAGAGTTCGACATTTCGGGGTTTCCGCATACAACAAAAATGCTACATTAGAATTCATGATTTCGCGATACTCGATAGAGTGACGAGGAAATGGTGACGTGGAGGAGAGAGTTCACATGTACATCGGGGTTCGGCATTTCGAGAGTCTTGGTGACAAGAAACTCACGACAGGAGAAGTCGCAAAATCCTGAAACGCGACGGTCCCATAGTCTTAGTACTTCAGTGGAGGACAGGTGTTGGAAGGTCGAGCCTTGTAGTGGGCTAATGCCAGGTGGCATCGGGAATCAGAGAATCGGAGATCCCGAGGGCGTAAGTTCTACACAGTTCGATTCCGCGAATTGCTAAATCCCGATAGGGGAAAGGACCGTGGTCTTGTCGACCAGCAGGTCACATGTGAAAAGGAGTTAGCCGGAGGAACTAAGGGGTGCAGAGGTGGCATCAAAAATTAGGAGTCGGGGATCTATGAGGTAAGTGATTCACGATAGTGCAAGTGTCGATTTCCCGATGGGATAGTTCCCGATAAGGCAAAGAACACGTGGGTGAATATTCATCAGGGTTCGGGGATTTGTGAGACCCGATCCTGTGTTTTTAGGACTCGCGATCTTGCGAGGTCTGATTTCTCGATAAGACAAGGAAGATCATCAGGAGAATCTTTGTGGGTGTAGAAAAGTCCCGATAAGGGATTTGAAGAGTGTTTCAGCTCTTCGGGCCGAAGAAAAAGAAGGTCCTAGTGGGAGCGGACGTGTCCTGGGCGGTGCATTTGCGTCAGAAAGGAGTAAAACCAGAACCAAGAAATACTGTACTTCTCATGAGTGGGAAGGAACTTCTGGAAGAAGTAAAGAAGAAGGAAGATCCACAATTCTTTGTGGTCAGGAAACCAAAAATTGTCTTGATCAGCACAAGAGTGGATGACTTACCGGAAGAAATTTAGGAACTGCTGGAAGAGTTCGCTGACATTGTGGTAGACGAATTACCTCATTCGTTGCCACCGATGAGGAGTGTGAGTCACAATATAGACCTCATACCATGAGCTAGTTTTCCGAATAAGGCCGCATACAGGTTGACACCGCAGGAGAATGAAGAGGTCAAAAGGCAGGTACAAGAACTATTGGATAAAGGACTGATCAAGGAAAGTTTAAGTCTGTGTGTCGTTCCAATGGTACTGAGTCCAAAGAAAGATGGAGGTTGGAGAATGTGTATAGATTCCAGAGCCATTAACAAGATAACCATTAGGTACAGGTTTCCATTGCCACGGATGGATGACTTGATGGACTGTTTAAGTGGAGCCAAATTTTTTTCAAAGGTTGATTTGAAAAGTGGATACCATCAGATTCACATGAGGGAAGGCGATGAATGGAAGACAGCCTTCAAAACCAACGAAGGGTTGTATGAATGGCTAGTCATGCTGTTTGGCTTAACGAATGCACCAAGTACCTTCATGAGGTTAATGAATGAAGTGTTGAAGGAATTCATTGGTAAGTTTGTCATTGTTTACCTGGATGACATATTGATTTTCAGCAAAACAAAAGAAGAACATTTGAAGCATTTAGCTGCAGTAATGAGGAAGCTACAGCAAGAGAAGTTGTTGATCAACATGAGGAAATATTCATTTATGAAGATAGAACTCATTTACTTGGGGTTTGTCATATCAGCGAATGAATTAAAAATGGATCCAAGTAAAGTGGAGGTAATTAAAAATTGGCCATCGCCGAGAAATATTTTCAAGGTGAGAAGTTTTCATGGACTGGCTAGTTTCTACTAAAAATTCATCAGGAATTTTAGTGGAATTAGCGCAGAAATGATGGATACTATCAAGAAAATACATAAATCTTTTCATTGGACTAAAGAGGCAAAGAAGAGCTTCAATTTGTTGAAGCGAAAGATCACAGAACAACCGGTTTTGGTGTTGCCAGATTTTACGAAAGTGTTCCAAGTAAAATGTGATGCAAGTGGCTTTGCCATAGGAGCGGTCTTGAGCCATGAGGACAGACCAATTGCATATTTCAGCGAGAAGCTGGATGAGGAAAAAGTGAAATACTCCACGTATGATAAATAATTTTATGCTATCATACAAGCATTGAAAAAATGGAGGCACTATTTGATTCCAAAAGAATTTATTCTGTATAGTGATAATCATGCATTGCAATTTGTGACTCAACAGGGGAAGTTGAATCAGAAACATGCTAAATGGGTAGAGTATATGCAGAATTTTACATTTGTAATTAAACATATTTCAGATACTGCTAACAAAGTGGTTGATGCTTTGAGCAGGAAGTGTTTGTTACTGCAGGAGTCTCGAGTCAAAACATTGGGTTTTGAAAATCTCAGGGACATGTATGCAGGTGATGCAGATTTTGCAGAGGCATATGAAGCAGTTGAGAATCTAGTTCTTAGAGACAGAAGCCCATGGATGGATTACATGATCCAAAATGGATTGTTGTTCAGAGGCAATCAACTGTGCATTTTGAATTGCTCCATGAGGGAGAATCTGCTAAAAGAGAAGCACAGTGGTGGATTAGCAGGGCATTTTGGCCACGACAAGACATTTGCAAAGCTGAGCGAAGCATACTTTTGGCTAGGGATGCGGTCGGAAGTCAATAAGTTTGTCGACAGGTGTAGAATTTTTCGGCATTCAAAGGGCAGGAAGCAGAATGCGGGATTCTATCAACCATTACCCATACCCGAGAGGTCGTGGGATGAAATCAGCATGGATTTCGTATTGGGATTGCCTAGGATGCAAAGAGGACATGATTCGATCTTTGTGGTATTTGATAGGTTTTCCAAAATGGCACATTTTATCCCATGCCAGAAGACCAGTGATGCGACTCATATCGCAAATTTGTTCTTCAAGGAGGTCATTAGACTTCATAGGTTACCCAGAAGCATAGTCTCGGAAAGGGATACAAAATTCATTGGACATTTCTGAAGGACACTCTGGAAGAAGATGGGGACTAACCTGATGTTTAGTTCTGCCTATCATCCTCAGATGGATGGGAAAACCGAAGTGGTAAATAGGAGTCTGGGAGATTTATTAAGAAGATTGGTGACAGAGCACCACAGCAGTTGGGACAATGTGTTGCCACAGGCAGAGTTCGCATACAACGACTCAGTGAACAGGAGCACATGCAAAAGTCCATTTGAGATTGTATATGGAAGGCAGCCAAGAGGAGTATCTGAACTAAAGGATTCATAACAGATAATGACTAAGAGTGCAAGCGCTGAGAGATTCACAAAGGTGATGGAAGAACTTCACAGCAGGGTGAAGGAGTGATTGCTGCAATCAAACCAGGAATATAAGCACAGAGCAGATCAACATCGGAGACAACTTCAGTTCGAGGTTGGTGATCTAGTTCTAGCACATCTGAGGAAGGAAAGGTTCCCAAGGGGAACATACAACAAGCTGAAAATGAAGAAAATTGGACCATGCAGAGTCCTAAAGAAATTGGGAGAAAATGCTTATGAAATTGAGTTGCTGAATGAGATCGGAATATCTTCTACATTCAATGTATTAGACTTATATCCCTATAAGGCTGAGGAAGCAGTAGCTGGAAATGATGAACAACCAGAGATCCAGTGGCAGAAGCAGATGATGATTGCAGAAAAGCCACAGATGGAGCGTATACTTGATAAAAGGGTGAGCAAAAAGACCAGGCGGAAGCAATACTTCAAGTATCTGGTCAAATGGAAGAACCATCCAATAGAAGATGTCGGCTGGGAGACAGAAGCAGAGATTCAAAAGCATGGACAGACCGTGCAGGAGCTCATGGACAGGAGCCCATGAAATCTTTCAAACAAGGGAGTATGATGCAGGAGCATCGCCAACTCTTCAAGTGAGCCAGCACATCAAGCGGAGATCAGCTGGACAAACAAATCCAAATTTTTGAAAAGTGCTTTGGGATTGTACCGCAAGTCTTTAATGAATCCTTTATGAAGGAGCACCTTTTGTATATTGTATCATACCTCGATCCATACGCTCTTGTCTGAAGTATATAGGAAGCATTCAATCTAGTAAATGCTGGTAGATAGGATTTAAGTCTAGATTAGACAGTTTAGAGATTCGAGAGGGAAAACAGATATAGACACCCTCCTTTGTACATTGTAACATCAGCCTGAGCATTAGTGAATAGAAGCATTCAGGATCAAGAAGAGATGAGCATGCAGAGAATTATATGAAGAACACCCATGTACAGAGGTTGAATTAATAGAAGGAAGTTTTGATTCAAACTCATGGTTGGTGTTGTTTCTATGTGTATATTGTTTATGTGCTCATGAATGTTTGCTTCTTGATATGCATTTGATTTGCATATGCGGTGCATGTGATTTCGTGTTTCAACCTGAAGTCTAAATGGGAGAGAGAATGAGTTTCAATTGTTTCTCTATCTGAGCTGGGAGATTCCAACAATGTGTGCAGTTGAATTCATCCGCAAGGAGTGCGTTGATGAAGGACTGGTATTTTAACTTTTGTTCCCATCCACCCAGAAGTGGAAGTGAGTTGTTGAATTCGTGCAAAGAGTGCACAGGCTAAAGAAGAAGTCTCAGTTGTATATCTGAGCAAAGGAGATCAAAGACTGCTGCTGCAGGAAGCGCGCAGAGTCTGAAAGATTCAACACTTGGGAAGTTGTTGAATGTTGAGCACAAGGAGTGCTCGCAAGCTCCTCTAAAAGAATCAGAGTGGATAAGCTCATGAGGTATAGTACCTTTGTGGTATCATCAAAGGAGAGCACATGGTTTGTACCGAGGAAGTTTCGAGTAAGCATTTCAAGCGCAGGCGTTGAAGGGCTAGAGCTGAGAAGGAAGAACATTTAGCATTCTCAAGAAATCTTCAAGGAGGAGGAACCGACGGTCAGGATTCGAAGAGGAAAAATGCGAAATCCCGTCAGGCGTTAGATCTCAGGAAGTTGCGCAGGGTTTAAGCCTGAAGGAGCAGAGGAAGAACCCGGAGGAGACATCGAGATATTGGCGTCATCGAGTTTTCATAGGATAAAAATCGGACACCCTTGAAAGTCCCGAAAACCCGAGAAGAGATCCTAGCTGTTGATCTCGGCGGGACACGTGTCATCATTCTGGGAAGTCATCGGAGAATTGGGGTTTCCGGAGATAGGAGACTCAAGCATATTGAAATCACGATTCACGATTTCCTGATAGGATCAGAGTTGTTGATCACAGTAGGGGCATGTGGCGAGAGATCCCGGAGAGTCGAAGTTTGGCATTTTGGGGTTTCCGCATACAACAGAACTGCTGCATTAGAATTCACGATTTTGTGATACCCGATAGAGTGACAAAGAAACGGTGACGTGGAGGAGAGAGTTTGCACGTGCATCGGGGTTCGACATTTCGGGAGTCTCGGTGACGAGAAACTCACGACAACAGAAGTCGCGAAATCCCGAAACGTGATGGTCCCATAGTCTTAGCACTTCAGTGGAGGACAGGTATTGGAAGGTCTAACCTTGCAGTGGGCTAACACCAGGTGGCATAGGGAATCGGAGAATCTGAGATCCCGAGGGCGTAAGTTCTACGCAGTTCGATTCCGCGAATTGCGAAATCCCGATAGGGGAAAGGACTGTGGTCTTGTGGACCAACAGGTCACATGTGAAAAGGAGTTAGCCGGAGGAACTAAGGGGTGCAGAGGTGGCATCGGAGATCGGGAGTCGGGGATCTATGAGGTAAGTGATTCATGACAGTGCAAGTGTCGATTTCCCGATGGGAGAATTCCCGATAAGGAAAAAAACACGTGGGTGAATATTCATCAGGGTTCGGGGATTTGTGAGACCCGATCCTGTGTTTTCAGGACTCGCGATCTTGCGAGGTATGATTTCTCGATAAGACAAGGGAGATCATCAAGAGAATCTCTGTGGGTGTAGAAAAGTCCCGATAAGGGATTTGAAGAGTTTTTCAGCTCTTTGGGCCGAAGAAAAAGAAGGTCCTGGTGGGAGCGGACGTGTCCTGGGTGGTGCGTTTGCGTCAATCAACCACATATGATTGAAGTGGAATGTATGATCAATAACCAAACCATTGTTATTTTAATTGATTCATGAGCTAGCCATAGTTATATATATCCTAAGATGGTGGAAAGTTTTAATTTTCTAAGAAACAAGCATGGAAAATATTGGTTGGTGCAGTTGGATACTAGAGCCAAAATAAAAGTTAATGAGAGGGTTAAGTCATGTCCTATGGACATGAATGGACTGAATACCAAGGTAGATTTGAACATCTTCCCTTTGGGTTCCTATGACTGTCTAATTGGGATGGATTGGTTGGACCAACATCATGCTATCCTAGACTATTATAACAAGGAATTTACTTTCTTGGATGAGGAAGGGAACCTAAGGATAGTGCAGGGAATTCCCATGGTAGTAACCATCAGAAAAATTTCAGCATTTAGCTGAAGAAATGTTACAGAAAAGGGTGTCAAATATTTGTAGCTCATATGGAAGAAACNTGTAACATTTCTTCAGCTAAATGCTGAAATGTTACAGAAAAGGGTGTCAAATATTTGTAGCTCATATGGAAGAAACACCTAAAGATAGTGTGTCAAATATTTAATATTATGCATTCCTAAAAGAGTTTTAAGATGTATTTAAAGAAATACCAGGATTACCCTGTAAAAGAGACATTTATTTCTCTATAAATTTGATTCATGGAGCAACTCCAGTATCCAAGACTCCCTACAGGATGAGTAGACCAGAACTAAAGAAGTTGCAAATGCAACTTGAAGAGCTCTTGGAGAAGAGGTATATATTCCCAAGTGTGTCACCTTGGGGTGCCCCAGTTTTATTTGTGAAGAACAGGGATGGTACATTGATACTTTGCATTGACTTCAAGCAGTTGAAAAAAGTAACTTTGAAGGATAAGTATCATTTTCCAAGGATCAATGACCTCTTTGATCAGTTGAAAGATGCAAAAATATTCTCCAAGATTGATCTCGGGTCAGGTTATCATCAGATAAGAATTAAAGAAGAGGAAATCAACAAGACTTCTTTCAGAACAAGGTATGGTTATTATGAGTTCACAGTGTTACCATTTGGATTATTAAATGCACCATTTGTCTTCATGTGTTTAATGAATGGTATTTTTAGAGAATACTTAGATAAGTTTGTCATTGTATTTTTAGATGATATTCTTACATATTCTAAATTGGAAAAAGAGAAAGAACAACACTTGAGGATGGTGTTACAAGTATTAAGGTATCATCAATTGTATGCCAAATGGAGCAAGTGTTCATTTTGTCAGAATCAAATTCATTATTTGGGACATATCATTTCAGAGGATGGGATAGAAGTGGATCCTGATAAGATAGAAGCCATTAGAGGATGTTCAACACCAAAGAATGTGACAGAGGTCAGATCATTCATGGGCCTTGCAAGCTACTATAGAAGATTTATTGAAGGATTCTTAAAGATTTCTCACCCAATCACTTCCTTGCAAAAGAAGGGTGTGAATTTCCAGTTGACATTGGATTGTGAAAAGAGTTTCCAACACTTGAAGAAAGTATTAACAAGTGCTCCAATTTTAAGGATTTCATATCCAAATGAAGACTTCATTGTATGCATAGATGAATGTAAAGAAAGACTTGGTGGAGTCCTCGGTAAAAATGGTTTTGTTGTATGTTATGAATCCAGGAATTTGAAGGAGCATGAAAGGCACTGTGCCTCTCATGATTTGGAGTTGGAAGCCATAGTGCATGCCTTGAGGAAGTGGAGGCTCTACCTCATGGGGAAAATGTTTGAGTTGAGGACAGACCATAATGGTCTGAAATATTTATTTGATCAACCAACTCTAAATGCTAGGAAAAGTAGACGGTTATAATTTCTCAGTGAATATGACTTTGATATAAAGCATATCAAAGAGAAAGAGAACAAGGTGTTTGATGCACTTAGAAGAAGGGTGCATGAGTTGCATGCTACAACCATAAGCATGTACCAGTCATGCAAAATCATATTTGCAATACAAGGAATTGGTGGCAAAATTACAGAAAGTTATTTTGTAGCAGAAAATTGAAGACTATAAGTTAGAAAATGATGAAATTCTCATATACAGGGGCATAATTTATGTACCGAATTCCCAAGAATTGAAAAATCTGATATTGAGAAATATGCATAATGTACCTTATGTTGGGAACCCAGGTTATCAAAAAACTATTGCAGTTGTCAAGAGACAATATTATTGGCCAGGAATGAAGAAAGAATTTGTTGATTTTATTGCTAAATGTTTGGAGTGTCAAAAGGTAAAGGCTGAGCATAGACACCTAGCTGAGTTTCTATAGCCATTACCCATTCCTGAGTGGAAATGGGAAGTTGTAACAATGGATTTCATCACCAAACTGCCCAGAATAAACAAGCAACATGATTCTATTATGGCAATGGTGGATAAGCTAACTAAAACTGCCCATTTTATTCCAGTAAAGCGCAGTCACAAGGCAACCAACATTGATGTTGCTTTTATGAGAGAAATTGCTCGATTACATGGTATACCCAAGACAATTGTGTCTAATAGAGATCCAAATTTTACATCAAATTTTTGGGAGGGATTTGGAACAAATTTAAATTTTAGCACAACTTATCATCTAGAATCAGATGGAAAAATAGAGAGGGTGAATCAAGTGATTGAGGATATGTTGTGGATGTATGTGATGGATAAACCATAAAAATGGGAACACTACCTACAGTTAGTATATTTTTCTTATAACAATGGGTACCAAACATATCTAAATATGATCCCATTTGAGGAACTTTATGGAAGAAGGTGAAAGACACTGGTAAGTTGGGACAACCCAATAGATAGAGCAGTAGTTGGGCCAGAATTACTCAGGGAAATGGAAGAGAAAATGTTGAAAATAAAACATAATTTAAAGGCTACCCAAGATAGGTAGAAAATCTATGTTGATAAGGGTATAACTCAGAGGGAATTTAAAGTGGGTGACCATATATTCTTGAAAGTAAAGGCCAACAAAATTTCCCTGAAGTTGGGAAATTGTTCAAAGTTAGCAGGTTGCTATTGTGGGTCGTTTGAAATCCTAGAGAGGATTGGGCCTATAGCATACATACTTGCCTTTCCTGCATCAATTTCTATTCATAATGTATTCCATGTATCATTGCTTAAGAAATATATACCTGATGCCAATCATGTTATTGATTGGAATGTGATTCAAGTGGAGAAAGAAGGTGCTTTCCAAGTGCATCTGGTATGCATTTGGGATCAGAAAATAAAAAATCTTTGGAATCGAGCCATAGATATTGTAAAGGTCCAATGGACCTGGTATAGTACTGAGGATGCAACTTGAGAGCATGGGGATGCTATGTAGGCAGAACACCCATGTCTTTTTGAGGATTTTTGAAATTTTGGTTGTATACGTGCATATATATTGCACTAAGGACATTGCATAAATAAGGGGATGGGAATGTAATACCCCTAGGCCAAACCCCAATTGTAAATGTAAATGAAAATGCACTTAATCTGGTGAGATGTTTGATATCATTTTGCATGCACCTTCCATGGTATAGTGCGCACATGTATTGTGCACTAAAATGACGAAGTGTGCACATTCCAGGATACCACACGCAACAAACTTAAGTGCGCGTGATTTTGAGGCCAGAGAGACTTTTTCGTATATGTTGTGTTTTATAGGCTCGTGTGCCAATTATTATAAGCTAGGAGGATTATATGTTGAATTAGGCCAAAGAGCCTAGATTCTAAAGGATAGTGAGCCTATTTTTGTATATGTCTTATCATTAATATAATACATCGTTGCTTGGAGAATGACTATGATAAAAGAGTATGGGGTACTAAACTCCACTAGTTATGGAAAGGGGGTCTAAAAGTTAAGGATAAGGGGCTAAGCTATGGAACTTAATCCAAACATGAATATTATATTAATATTCCTTAAATTATAAAGTATGGATAATTATTTTATCCTAAGTTCTAAGGATGGGGACAAGTGGGCCAAAGTAGTTCTCATCATGACAAGTGTCAAGTTGGGGACATGCATACATATATCTTGGACCTAGTTCATTTTGGGGGTATTCGATCATCATTCACTCACTCATTCAGTTTTCCTTCGTACCGTCATGTACCTGTACCTATATATGTACTTGTACATGTACGTGTATATGTACATGTACTCATACCCATACCTGTAGATATAGTTGGTAAGATTAGGAGTTGGACTGAAGAAGTGGGATTTCAGGCCCGTGGGATATTCAAGAGGAGTTGTTTTAGGCCCGTGAGCAATTTCTATCTAAGTGAGAGAATTGTTGGGAATTGATTTCCCGAAGGTTCCAAACTGCAGCTATAGGGCTCTAAGAATTCCTTTTTGACCTATTGTTGAAGCTTCAGAAAGGAAGTTGGGAAGCTGAAGGACTGTTGAGAAAACAAGGGGCACACTTCCTGGGGTGGGAGATGCATGTGGGGAATAAGGTACTGTAGGTTGTTAGTTCGATTTGGCACCTGTGACAAAATTTTTCCTATTGTCTGAGATACATCATCCTTGTTATGAATCTCTTTACCTGGGTGGAGTTTAGTCCCAGCTCGGGGGTGACCCACTGTTGAGAGTGATGAGTAGCGTGGTCTAAGTTTGGGAGGTTCTTGGAAGGTATGGACACATTTGGTGATATTTTTACCAAGATAAGTGTCCATTTTGTGTTAAATTATATGTTGCATTATAATGTATGCACTTATTCTTATGGGTTATTCTTGAGTGTGCTACATGTGTATTTTATTATTATTCTGTATGAATCTGTGCATTTTTAGAATGTATTTGTCTATTTTAAGTTTTATATGTAAAGTTCTGCAAGAATTTCAGTGTGTATATGTTTTAATTTTGTATATAGTTCAAAATTTTTATGTGGCATAGCCCAGTTGGATGTTGGGGATGTTACAACAAACCTAGCCATGGTGTAAAAGTATGTTCATAATAACCCTTGAGATTTAGTAGAAGAGATATTTGAGCGGTTGGAAGCACAATTTTTTGACATCAGTTGCAATATGAACCTCCTCATGGAGGATCTAGAGAGAAATATCAGACTATTTGTAGATGATGGAGGATCTAACTCAAAGATCAAATAGAAGGGAAAATTGGGAGATCGAGAAGACTCAAGAAAGGAGTCAGGGAAAGAATCTGAGAAAGAGAATTTGAGTTC
>JASDQU010739942.1:158614-180011 GCA_032191745.1 Picea mariana
CCTTTTCAATATGGAAGTGAAAGTGTACATAAAGTCATACCAAGGTGAGAGCAATGCATTAAATCTGAATCATTCATTGCAACAACTAGAAGTTTATTTTAGCATTCACCATATAGAGTAAGTGAAGAATATTTCATTTTCTAGATTGAATTTAAAGGGTGATGCTTTAACCTGGTGGGAAATCCACACAAAAACACTTAGGATAGAGGATAATCTACTAGTAAATATGTCGGAGAACTTCAAAACCATCATCAAGTCATAATTCTACCCTATCGAGTATGTAGAGGTTGAATGGATTAGATGGAACTACTTCAGGCAGAGGCAGGGGGAGAGTGTATAGGAGTACACCACTGAGTTCATAAACATGCCCATCATGTTGGGTATCTCTCCCAAGAGCCTAGTTTTAATCCTCAAGTATTTGGGCGTTTACATAGTCATCTATGAAGGAAAGTGATGCTCTTCAATCCAAGGACAATGGTTGAGGTGTGTGTACAGGAACAATACTTCAAAAACATAGGCAAAAAGAAAGGGAAACTAAGTGGTTTGAAGCAGAAAGAGTGCCAGGAATATTCTAAGAAGGGAAAGAAGAAGTGGAAAGGGGGGAAATATCAGAAGAGAGAATCCACTGCACATCAAAGTAAATATTCCAACAACCATTAAAATCATTGCAACATTGATGGCCACACCAAGGAAAAATACTGGAAACTACATCCAAAGATTAAATTGAAAAATCCCAAGAAGGATAGAAAGAAAAGGAACCTCTTAGTCATAGATTCAAGAAATCAGGTTGAAAGTAACGTAGTTGTGGATGAAATTATTATCTGGACATTTGTACAGAAGGAGGTGAATCTGAGTAGACTTAATCACCAGGAAGAGAAGGAGATGACCAAGCTTTTCCACGTCAAGATTTAGGTCAAGAAGACCAAGACAGATGCTTTTTTCAACTCTAGTTCATGGGAGAATCTCATAGCATCGGATTTGGTTATAAATATTGGATTGGAGGTTCATTGTCATCCTATCCTCTATCCATTGGGTTGGGTAAACAAATATGAAAAGATTAAGGTAATGATATAGAGTAATATTAAATTTGTTGTAAATGTTGATTTTATTAATGAAATGGAATTGGACGTAGTACCCCTTGATGTATGTGGAGTATTTTTTGTAATCCCTTACATGTATATGAGGGATGAAATATTGATGTGGAGAGACAACTAGTACAAATTGATCAAGGATGGGAATTCCTACATCATTAATGTGCATAAAGGTAAGTCAAAGATCTCACTAGTAAGTGCCAACTAGACCAAGAAGTTGATTAGTTCTAGTAAGAAATATGTTTTTCTTCTCTTAAGAAAAAAAATAGTTTGATGATAATCAGTGAAAGTGAAGGCATCCATGGAGAGGTGTACTAAATATTAGAAACATTAGCTGGAGGATTTTCTACAAGAATACAGAGGATTGTTCAAGGAACCTAAATGGATACCACCTAAGAGGGATGTGGAGAACAAAATATAGTTATTGCTAAAATCTACATTGCCAAATATTGGGTTGTATATACATTATGTTATAGAAGTGAATGAAGAGAATAAACAATTGCATTGGTTGTTGGAGAAGGGTGTGATTCGACCAAGTATCTCACCTTGTAGGTCACCCATCATAATTCTACCTAAGAAGGATGGGATTTAGAGAACGTGTATCAATAATAGGGCATTGAACAAGATTACATTGAAGAATCAATACCCTCTACCAAGGATCAATGATATGTTGGACCAACTACAACATGAAAAGTACTTCACTAAGATGGATTTGAAATCAGGATATCACTAAGTACGATTCAAACAAGAAGATACCTTAAATACTACCTTCAATACAAGGCAAGGTTGTATGAGTGGTTGGTTATGAAATTCAGTTTATGCAACGTACCAACTACATTTATGATAATAATGAATGATGTTTTACTTCCTTATCTAGATTCATTTGTTATTATCTATTTGAATGATATACTGGTTTATAGCACTACATGGGAGGATAAAATATCACATCTTATGTAGGTGTTAGAGACTCTGGAAAAGAACCACCTGCTGGCTAATCTCAATAAATGTGAGTTTTCTCAATAGTCTTTACTGTATTTAGGGTATGTGATCAGTGGATGGGAGCTCAAGATATATCCTGCAAATATGGAGGTCATCATGAAATGACTAGCTCCTACAAATATCACTAAACTTAGGATTTCTATTGGGGAATCACATACTTTTGTAAGTTCATAGCTTCATTCTTAATGATAGCTAAACCACTCCACAACATAAAATCCAGTGGTAAGAGTTTCCAGTGAGGGAAAAATCAACGAAGGCCTTTGATGAGATAAAAAGAAATAACAGTCAAGAACCAATGCTCGCACTACCAAACTTGTAGAATCCTTTTGAAGTGGAGACATATGAAAATAGGTATGCCATCGGAGAAGTACGAATGCAAAGAGGAAGGCCCATATACTATCATTCTGAACTATTTCATGGAGTGGTTCTCAACTACCCTACCTATGACAAGGAGTTCTATGCCTTGGTACAATCTATCAAAAAGTGGAAGAATTATATGATGGGAAAGGAGACCATCATCCACACATATCACTAGCCACTACAATATTTGTAGGCCTAGAGTAAGTTACAACAAACCAAGCATTATAGGTGGATGGATGCTTTTACAACAATTTCATCTAGTAATCAAGTATAAGAAGGGAAACACAAACAAGTTGGAAAAAATTCTTCCATGGCCACCCACATCCAATATTACAGCCTTGGGAACTCTAATGCACATGGATCCTTTTACACATGATGCATGAAAAGAGGTACACACAAAAGATGAGGACTTCATGGAGGTGTTTCAACAACTACATGGAAAAATTAATACAGAATAAGGTGACACAAGGTTGACTATCATTTCTAGAATGGTTTACTCTACAAGCCTTACAAGCTTTGTGTACCTAAATGTAAATTACTAAAACATATCAAAGAGGCTCACACCTCAAAGGTTGTAGGACTTTTTGGTTTTGGGAAGATGGTTTCCATTTTACAAAGGTATGTGTAATGGCCTAGAATGCAAGAAGATGTAGAATGACATATTGGAGGATGTATACTTTCTTGTACCAACAAGACCAATAATAGGAAGTAGGGTTTATATGATCCCTTACCTATACCTGCTCAGCATTGGGAAAGCATTGTTGGCATAGGGGTAGACCCATGGTTCAACTCTAACAACGCACCAACAAGCCCTAACTACTAGCCCTTTAGGCAACACCTGGAAAGAAGATGCAGTCTCACCCGAAGTAGCGATAGGGGGTTGCAGGACACAGGTGTCTACAACCAGAGGAAATGAAAATTGGATCCAGGGAAACTCACACACGCAATTCTAGTTATTCTTTACCGACTTAACCCTACTTCGCACAGTTATATCTCTAATCTAATACAATGATGCAATAATAGAGTAATCAGAAGGGAAAATAACACAACATCAATCACACAACACAACAAGATATACGTGGTTCACCCTCTCTCTACGGATACGTCCACAAAACTTTGATTTATAATATATTAGATGAAAGCATACAGTTCTATCTACGCTCTTAGCTTGCGTATCTCTCTTTCTTTCTCTTCTTCTCTCCCCTCCCTGCGCACCCATCTAGAGGGTTCATCTTCACACCCAGTTGAATATATTACAATACAGACTTCTCTCTCAACAATAAGAACAATCACTCATCATAACATAATCAAACCCGTCTCAGGTCCTCTTGACCTTTATTTATACATTACTCTCGAACAACCTTAGGCTGAAACCTAGGTGCCAAAACCCTAAATACCAAAACCCTAGGTGTCTAAAACCTTAGGTCAACTTGCCCCACGTTTTGAGGGCTTCGCCGACCTATCTTTCCTTCTTTCCTGTGAGGTGCTCCAAAGCATCGATTGGTGTCTTTTTTCATTTGCTGAGTTTTCCACGATCCATCTTCCTTATTGATCTATCTTTCTCGATTTCCTCGACCAACAGATTGTTTTCTCTTACTTTGCTCCTTATTTTTTTCTCTTTTGGCCACTTTGACCCAATCTCAATCAACTTGTCTTCCGCGTAGTTCACACTTCACGCTTCTTTCCTTAATATTCACAACATTTCATAACCAATGGCCAACAGGCCCCCAACACTCACATGTGACTCATCGCGAGGCACTTCAGGTCTGAACCTTCTATTTCTCTTCATCTTCAGACTACGTAGGGCAGCATGTGATTTCTGCTCTGTCTCTCCCTTCCTTGTGCATACTATCTTTTCTATGTATGGTACCAAGTTTCAACTACACCTAGTACCTAGACCCTTCTCCTTCTACTTTTACTGAGAGTTGTGAGGTAGTTGGTTGTCATAATATAATTTCAACCAACTCTCATTCACTAAACCTTCCTTCCACTCTCCATTCAGTGTCTTCAATTGTGCATCTCCTCCTTCTGTAACATAAGCAACCTCATATGGCCCAATCCAATGTGTCCTGAACTTACTTGGGTACTTCATGACCTTGTTGTCGTATACCAATACCAGATCTCCTTGCTTGAAGGATTTCCTCTTTATGTGCCTATCATGATAGGCATTTTGTCATCCCTTCTATACATGCTAATGAAAACCTGCAATAAATATGTCTTATTATAGTTCTACCAACTGCGCAAGCCTCTCTTGAACAACATCAGTTTCATCCATATATGTGAATGCTACGATCCTCAATATAGAAACTAAGTATTCCATAGGGACAACTTCTTCTAGACCATAAACCAACTTAAAGGGAGTCTGCATTGTCAACTTCTTGCAAGTATTTCTATAGGCCCATAGCACTGTTTGTACTCTCAAATCCCAGTCATCCCTATTCACACTACAAATATTCATCAGCTTTGTCTCCAAGATCTTGTTGAAATATTCGACCCTCCCATTCACTTGTGGATGGTAGGGAGCACTCTTCTAATGGTGGACTTCAAATTCCCGATTCAAAGCTTTAATGTTCTTATTAATAAAATGTGTACCTTGGTCGCTCATAAGGGTCTTAGGGCATCCAAACAGGGTTATGATATCATCAAATATAGATCACGTAGTTGTATTTGCACCACAGTCCTTAACTTCTCTTGCTTCTACCCATATTGTCAAATACTCTGCCGTAGTGATGATGTATCTTTCTCTTGTGCACTTTCTTGGTGGGTTGATAGGTCCCATGAAATCAATTGCCTATTTATCAAATGCCTGGAAGGTTAGTTGTGGTGCTAAAGGAATCTCATCTCTTCTGGAAGGTTTCCCAACTCTGGCATACATCGCAAGCTCTGTAGTATTATTTATAATCCTTATGTAAAGTAGGCCACCAGAGGCCAACTCTAAGAACCTTATATGTTGTTTCTTTCCTTACATAGTGTCCTCCTATGATGCCTTCATGTGTTTCTTCCAGAATCAGTGGCCTCTCTACCTCCATAACACATCTCCTCAAGATCTCATCATGACCCATATTATATAGTTGTTCGAATATAAGTAAAAAATATGCAGCACGCACTACCAGTTGTTTCTTCTTGATGATTGTATATTCACTAGGTGTGATTCCTGTTGACAAGAACTGGACTATCTTGACAAAGTGATCATCAATCCTTCTGTTGGCCAGAAACTTTGCATCTGGTATTGTATCCTCCAAACTATTAGGTTCCTTTCCATGCTCCAACCAAGACAAGTGGTTAGGTCCCTTGTTCATTCTCCTTGGCTTGACCACAATCTCAAAATCATATTCCTAGAATAATAGTAGCCATCTGCATATTCTTCCCCCCAACACTAGATTTTTGACTAGGTATTTCAATGCATAGTGATCAGTGAACATCTCAAAATGTCCTCCTGTCACACACCCGCTACGGCGTAAAAAAAAATTTGACTTTTCTCAAGGGACAGAATCCACGAAATTCTACGGGGCTTAGCACAGGATGCAGACGCCACCTCTACCTTGACAGAGTCTCTGCGCGACCTCTCGGTCTTAAGGATTGTTCAGTTTCTTTTATGAGCCGAAGTGGCTCCTTTTAATTCCCAGCTAGAATCTCCTTCCAATCGATCCACAGGTCCTTTCGAAATCTCCCCTGTGCGAACAACACTAGGCGCGAGCTCCACCCTCTCCGAGCGACCACAGTGCTAGGACCAAGGCCTATTCCCGAAGGCACTTGTCGCAACTCACAATATCATGAGTTCATGAGTCAAAACTCCTAACTCTTCCTTCCCAAATTCATGATATCCGAAATCAGGAAATGGGTATAGCTCCCTTCTGTCAGCACCCTCTGCATGTGACCAACGGCTAGGCTAAGTGCTAGCTCCCATCGCAACTTCACGACGTCACAAGTCAAAGGGTTGAGCTCTCATGCTCTTATCCTGCGAATCCCTGAGATGCGAGAAGTCAACGGAGTGTTGACTCCTTTCCCCCTGTGACACGTGTCTGCCTGTCAATCATGCAGGCCCCACCTTGTGGTTCTGCCACATGTCCACACTCATCCCTCAGCTCTCAGCTCTCAGCACTCCGCGACTTCTGCAGTCGAGACTAGGTCCTTTCAACCTCCGAACCTCCGAATGCGTGATACACGCGATGAGGCTCTGATCCAACGGTCCTCCCTTGACCTGGATCCAACGACTATCCTTGTTCCTCACAATTTCATGACTTGCGACCCCCAATGACATAGATCCTCTGTTCACGAGGGCTTAACCCTCATGCATCTCCTGACAAATCCAATAGATGTCGGGTTTTTCTAACTAAGATTTGACAGTTCATATCTATCCCGCACTGTACACTCTCCCATTGCTCCCTGGACGTGGAAAAACCAACAGTCCAGATACTCCCATGGACTTTGGGGATCTACGGTCCTGATTTCTTCGCTACTCACGAAGATAAAGGAAAAAGGGTTAAGTCATTTAATGCCCTTGTTTATTCCTCCAATCTAACGGTTGTAAATGACCGTAGATCTTCTGACAGGATCTCATCCATCGATCGATATTTATCCCTACGCTGCCATTTCAGGATTTCAATAGGATCATTCTTCCTTGTACAGAGTTACTAAGACTTGTGCCTTCAAATACTTTTCCGGGTTCTTGGCGAGCTTTCCAAAAAGGGTGTCTCTATGGGGAGATCTATCTAAGGTATTACCTAAGATGGATAAGGGTATAGATTTCCCGAGAATAGACTTGAAGTCTAAATTAATTCAATATGCATGTATATATATACAAATCTCTCTATAAACATAAGCCATACATGGCCCTTCCAATAAAAGCATGCAACCACCATTTCTGATCAAAACACCACACAGACAGTCTTATACTCAAACCATTCATAAAATACACAGACTATGAGTATACATGTCAGCATATAAGTTTCAAGATGCAAGATGATCATAAATGCCAGGATATACATTTCAAGATGCAAGATGTAAAACACTTATCAGAAATAACACCATATGTGATTGCAACTACTGGGAGGGGTGCTCGTTTCCACCCAACCGTAGGCTTAGCAACTCCCAACGAATTTACCACTAGCCACCCCCGAGATGAGACCATGATGCTGCGAGACTGCGTCTCTATTTTCCAGTGACTGAGAATGAAGGTTACTCTCCTTCTTCTCTGCTATCACTCACTCTGTATTTTTCCAGAGTTCTCCTCTTCCCCTCGCATCTCCCCTTGATCCCACACTCTTCCTGCCTTTTCCCCTTTCGGAGAGGTTGCGTGTGGCATGGTTTTCCTTGCGGTGGTCAGGTTTGAGGACTCTACGGATGGGCGGTTCACCCCCATCCCTCATTACTCATGAGGATCCCTCTACCTACCAACTTGAAAAGTCATTTGATTCGGGGCCAATGAGCCGCTCTTGGTTCTCCGGGCCAGTGAAGTCCAAATACGGTATTGGTTTTGATGGATGTTAACGCCACCTTTCCAGGTGCCTTCCACCACCTTTCTTTAGCCATTGTGGTCTCTTTTTTAGCACATACCCTCTCAACAGTCCTGCAATATATATATTCATAACATTATTCACATTCATCGACCTTTTTCACAAGGTCCATTCACATCACACATTCACATTTCTGAGTTTGCCACAATACTTGGCTAGTATAGTTATTTTNTGCAAGATGATCATAAATGCCAGAATATACATTTCAAGATGCAAGATGTAAAACACTTATCAGAAATAACACCATATGTGCTTGCAACTGCTGAGAGGGGTGCTCGTTTCCACCCAACCGTAGGCTCAACGAATCCCAATGGATTTACCACCAGCCACCCCCGAGTTGAGACCACGATGCTGTGAGACTGAGTCTCTGTTTTCCATTGACCGAGAACGAAGGTTACTCTCCTTCTTCTCCACTATCACTCACTCTGTATTTTTCCAGAGTTCTTTTTCCTTCCTCTCTTCCCCTCGCATCTGCCCCCTTGATCGCACACTCTTCTTGCCTTTTTTATTTTCAGCGAGGTTGCATGTGGCATGATCTTCCTCGTGGTGGTTAGGTTTGAGGACTCTATGGATGGGCGGTTCACCCCCATCCTTCATTACTCATGAGGAGCCATTTACCTACCAACCTGGCAAGTCATTTAATTCGGGGCCAGCGAGCCGCTCTTGGTTCTCCGGGCCAGTGAAGTCCAAATACGGTATCGGTTTCAGTGGAAGTTAACGCCACCATTCCAGGTGCCTTCCACCACCTTTCTCCATCCATCATGGTCTCTTTTTCAGAACATCCCCTCTCAGTAGTCCTGCAATATATATTCATAATATTATTCACATTCATCGACCTTTTTCACAAGGTCCATTCACATCACACATTCACAATTCTGAGTTTTTCCACAATACTTGGCCAGTATAGTTATTTTTACAGGTTGGGGGAAACAGGGTGTTACAATAGGGACCTTACTCTCAAGTTCCTTGAAGACAAGGAAAGGGAGGTTGAGGATATTTGTTGCTAGTTGAGTTTGGCATGTTCATCGTCATTTATAGCAGAGAATCCATCATCTTTGGCAGCCATGACACATGAGTGTGTGAGAGACCCCCATGATTTGAAGGAGGAGCCTCTCATGATGCTCCTGCATGAGGAGAATTCAAAGTTGTAGCTGTTTTAGGAGAGGTATGATGCAGAGGGTTTTGACTATGCTCATATTTTGGATTATGGGGATCACGAGTCGTTTCTTTTGGAGAGCCCACTAAAGACTCAAGGCTTAGCTACAGAGGAGATAGTTGAGCACATTCCTTATGGACCTACTTTCAAGCAAGTATATGCATCCATGGATTGGGTGGATAGGTATATCACATACATGGACACACTTTGGGGTTTATTTTCAAGTATCATCAGTAGAATGATGGATACAATAGTGCCTACAGGATTCAGGATGGTATAGTACAATTCATTGATCAACAACAATGTGCATGGGTATTCATTGGCACTCAGTAGTGTGTAGTGGAGTTGTGGGGTGTTTCCTCTAGGGAGACCTCCTGATAGAGTCCTCAAGCATACCATTGATTTAATGTTAGCTTGGATCGGTGAGTAGATGGGTGAGCCTCAGGGAGAAACATATCCCTTGATGATCGATATGCATATGGGATATCATCATATGATGATCAGGGAGCAGGACAGTCGTAGGTATGCTTCCATATTTCATTACGATTTCTTGGTCATGCCTTTGGGTTTAACCAACACAATAGTCACTCTCCAGTCTTGCAAGCAGTGGTAGAGGCATTTATTGGTATTATTTGATGCCCTCATTATATACAACAGGAAATGTGAGGGTTCAACTGAGTCAGTTGGATGAGATAGGTGGCATTGTGGCCATGATAGGGGTCTTTCATTTGGACCATATGATTAGTGCGTAGAGTGCATGGGAGGAGATCCAGACTCTATTAGAGTGGTTCACAGATATTGTAGCAGGCATTGGGAGTGGTAGACTTCCAATTTGGTGGTGGGATCTTGGCATTCATCAGAGTGATATATTGCTTCAAATGATGAGGATGAGTGAAAGGGTCATGTTAGTGATTGGACTACATATTTGTGAGGATATTGTGAGAGGAGTTGTTGAGATTTGTCCTATAGGATGAGGTATATTTTCCCTCACGATACCAAGGATCAAGTCTATCCATGAGTTGGAAAACTTTGACTTCACTGAGATGCTTTGGTAGGACATGATCCGGGATAGTGAGTTCAACTTAGGGGTCCAGGAGAGTAGAGTGTAGTATGGGCATGTGAATCAAATGGTCATGATCAGAAGGGTGCATTGTCAACATGATGGTTCCCTCAGATATTAGTTCATGATTCGGGGACTGCAATTCTTGAACACTTGGTAGCTGATGCAAATCAAGAAAACTTGCAAGCCCAAAAGATTGTGCATAAACACTTCAGCTCTAAAACACTTAGATCACATATGGAAGTTGACGCTGCATCATGACTTCCGTTGGAAATTATGATGATGAAAAAATTGCACATAAAATAATCCGACTGACTAGCGATAAGGAATACCACATACCTGGTCAGTGATCGACTTATGCATCGACCATAAATAAATCTATTGCTAAACAAATTGCCAACTAGAAAATGTTGTGCTGCGTATTTTCTCTCCTCGGCATCACTGGAAAACATAGACCATGCTCATTCTTCTTGGAGTGTCTCTGAAATTCTAGTTGACCTAGCCGACTTTGTCGAAATGTCGACCTGGTCAATCTCAAATTTTTCCCCGTGATCAAACCCTCAAAGCAGGATTGATGGAGAAATTATGGATGGCGTTGCAGTATCTTCATTTCTATGTGAGTAGATGGTGGAGATATCTTATGAAAAAATGGAGGTTGAGACTAGTTCTTATCATTTCACTATTGTTTACCAGATGCCACTGAGATACTTGAATGTTGATTGAAGTCTGTTATAGTCTAGATGATGATGGTTGAACTGTTATTCGACTCATGAACCAACAACCAATCCATTGCTAGTCCATGTCTATCATCAGTTACATCCAACCTCTTTCAGAATATGTCAGAATTGTCCATGTAGTGCTGAGCAATGGTGACTACAAAAGTGTTGGAAAAATGATTAAATTCCATATATTCTCATAAAAAAAAGCTTGCTTACAATCATTGCAAAAATGGAATATGAGTGTAAATTCATGGACGTCGGCATGCCATGTTTTTTTTTCAAATATCATATGTTGAGGGTGCCAAATAATATTATATCGGGTCTTTAGTTGTTCTATGGAGCTATGATTGTACATCAATGGAATCAATGTGAAACATGAAAATTATTAGAAATATGTATTACATGAAGAAAATGTTATAAAGTTAGTCTAGTCAACTTATCCTTTATTAGTCTAGTCAACTCGTATTTTAGTCGAGTAATGTCTAGTTGACCTAATAGTCAAGTCTAGAGTTCAAAGTTTAGTATGTTTAGTCAAAAAGGAAAATCATTATGTTTTCCGTTTCAATTTCAAGATGTATTGAAAATATGAATCAAAGCAGAAAGGATGGGGTTAAACATGTGCCTTCTTTGAAGACATGTGATCCCCTCCACCATTGTAAGGTACATTGGTCCTTAACCGACGAGTTCCGGTTCTCACCGACAATAGTTGATTCCTAGTCGACGACACAAAAAGACACACAAAGTCTGTACACTTGTAATTGAGTCACAAACAATCATCCTTCATGTAATATGAATTGAATACTTCGTACACTTATAGAATGCAACACAATCATGCTAAAGAGCACCACAAAAAAAAGAGTGATGAACAATGGAGCAATGATCATAATTGAGCATGTCAGAGAGGATCAAGAAAGACCATGTCGACAACAGTTAAAGGAATCCAAGAGAGATATTTTATGACACACACACATGGAGTGCTTAAATAAAATATCATGACAAGAACATTGAATTGATTGAGCCCCTTGATACAATAGTTGCAGAATATCTATGGGTCGTAAAAATAAAAGAATGGTATGAGTGATTGATGGCACAAACCCTCGTCGATTCAAAATAAATAATCATTCAGGAGTGACATCTTGACAAGACCGCGTGAGCATTTTGGGTCTGCAATGATCGATTTACTTGGTAATAACAGCAGATTCGATGCCTCTTGAAAAATATCATAGTTGATAGAGGGAAGCAGAACATGGATATCGAGGAGATGGGATCTATCACTCAGATATAGTTGTGATTAGTCACAGTAAACCTAGTATATGCGTGTCTCCTTATCCAGCTGGTGGTTGTTGTGGTTGAGTTACCTATGCAGTCTAGTATGCATGGGTGATTCACAACAAGGATACTTTTGTAGCAGTAGAGACTCAGAACATTTTTCCACGCTTGCTCGGTACAAGAAAGGATTTGAGTGTTGGGGAGATGTTGAGGGGGGCTCTTAGGTCCTAATAGTCATTACATATATGATTATATGTAATAAGTGGATAAAGCTAAATAAATGTTTGCAACAAATGATAAATGTAACTAAACAAAGGGTTAGTTGTAATGGGTGCAACTATTCCAACCATTTACCCATTGTATAAATAACCCTAAAGATGGAATACAAATATGGTTGGATATCCTTCCCCACATTTATCTCCTTCTTTCTTGGGATGTATGTGTTCTTTATGTGCATTCCAATATAGTTTCTCTTGAATGCTTGCCTCAATTTCCTAGATTACAACAATTGGTCTTCTAAGGAGTTGACCGCATTTGTGCATCTTATGATTGCCAAGATTATTAGGGGAAATCATGATTATCCTTTTGTTAGCCCCTTCCATATCAGTGGTATGATTAGAGGGTGTTCCACATCATATAGGATCACATGGGACCCTGGTGAATTTACCACTTATCAATAGGTTTGAGAGAGGTTCACATAGAGGGACTTTGCAAACGATATGTTGGTGGTATGGGAGAGTCTATGGCTAGTTGGAAGAGCATGTTGGGGCACACTCATCTAGCAGGGTTGATGTAGTCCTTTCCCATTTCTAAGCAAGAGTGGGAGAGTAGGTTGATAGATTACATCACAGGATTACCAAGGGTGTAGGGATAAGATAGTACGTGTACAACGATTGACTAGTCATCAGAGTTCATGCACTTCCCAGTGATTTATTCAGAGTATGGAGCATCACAAGTGACATAACTATCCAGTAGAGAGATGTTTAGATTTCACGAGAAAATCGAATTCATTAACAATTGTAGGGACAAACTTCCTTTTTCGATATTTGAGATCGAGTATGGTAGTGGATTTGTAGGCTGTGACTTCACATGGATGACTATGCAGGTTACTATTCATGGTAGTAGGTTCATCCCTTACATGTATTTCATCTTGGAGTTCCTGAAGATGATGATGCAAATTCGGCATGACGGTTGGACGATTATGATAAGAGTGGCACAATTTTAGCATGGTGGTTCCTTTTTGAGGTTAGATTGGGACCCTAGGATTCCAGTACTAGATAGTTTAACAGTCGATGTAGAGACAATAGTCAATTTTTGTTTTCATGAGATTGGTTCCCTTGCAGAGAAATTCTTTGAGGGGTTGATCGAGTTATTACAGTATCGAGTTTTCCTACTTAGCGACAGTATTCAGGAGACCTCTTATGTTCACACCTTGTCATATTGTGCATTGAGCGGAGGATGCTTCACATCTTCTAGGGTGGTTTGGGACCCTAGTATCATTTTCAGTTTCGATTTGGCTTAGTTGATGGAGCGTCAGGTTGTGATGGAATTTCTTAAGGACAAGCATGATTTGGGAAGGGAGGACTATAATGTCCCCATTTTTGGATTCCTCTGCCCTGCAGCCAGAGGCGACCTTATGAGTTTATGCCAGCTTGACCAAAGGAGTAAAATGAGGATAACAGTGATCTCGGGAAATTTGGAGGAGTTAAATTGGGCCCAGGATATTCCATTCACCATCTTTCATCATCAAGATCATTTCCACACAGTTTTCTCTTGGTTTCGTGGCATTTCGATAATTTTCATATTTTTGGGTTATTATTAAGCATAATTGAATTAAATACACTGAAGGTATTATTTGGATCATATTATCTGAGGGGATACCTTCGTGCAATATCTCATTGGAATTGGGATGAAAATATCTAAAGGTTGGGATGATGAAAAAGGGACTTTGATATCCTAGAGTGTCTTAAAAGACTAATTAATCACTTTTCAACATTAAAAAGAGTTATAAAAAGGGGTGTTTAAGTGACTTAAAGTTGATAAAAGCCACTATACTCTATTAAAAGGGTAAAAGGGTCCAAAAAAGGGTCAACAAGGAGATAAAAGGAAAATGAGGGCACTTTATCTCATTATGCATATGCTATTTAGTAAAAACAAATTGAGAGAGTTCTTGTGGCTTTGGCTATTTGGGACAAAAACCCTGGAAATATTTGGATGATTGGTTTAGGTGGTGAAACCATCCACCCTATCTAGTCATTGTGAGGAGATGACTCATATATTTTTGTTGTGCTTGATTGTGGCTGACTTAATCTTCCTGTAGCTGATTTTTTCTCGATAGTGGATGAGTTCTTTTTATTGCAGCTAAGTTCTTCTTCATTGGCGGTTGGGTTTCTTCCATTGTGGGTCGATATCATTCATTGGGAGGGACGAGTTTCTCTTGTTGGGTGAGATACTTCCTTGTGGGGTTGAGCTAAGGGTTGTAGAGGTCATTTTCTTTATTGGGGCCGAGTTTCCTCTACTTGGGCACCCTTATTTGCAGACTGGGCACATATTCTAGGTGTGAGGCAGTTTGTTTCAGTGTGGGTTAAGTTATTTGTTGTATGGGGGTCGAAATGAAACCTTGGGGATCGAGTTGGATAAGAATAGGGTCGATTCTCTATTGATGGAGGTTGTAAGGCTTGGGGTCATCTTGTACCTGCTAGAAACGTGGGAAGGAATATTTCAAATCTCTTGTAACTTACAACACCCTATTTATCATTGTTTCTATAGATTTATACCACTGTTGTAAAGAATTCATCATACTAAATAAAATATCAGTTGCTATGTGTTATTTGTGTTATGATAAATTGTATTGGATCTTTCTACATGAGCTATTTTCCATATCCATTTATTTCTTTCATCAAATGTATGTATAGGAACTCATTTTCCCATTAAAGACATAATAAACATAGAAAAAAATAAATATAAACACATATAAAAACTATTAAAGGAAGGCGGTACAATAGGTTTATGAGGTTTCATTCAAATTTTTTGATCAAATAAATAGAATCAAAGAAACATTAATTCTTACAATAGACTTTAATAAGTTATATCAATGATCCTATGTGTGTTAAAAAAATAGGATCGTCAAGCAATAAAATATAACAAATGCAAAAATAAAACACAAAAGATACACAATACAATAGAGACATAGATATACGTGGTTCACCCAGCGTGGGCTACGTCCACCAGAGAAATTTCTAGGTCCTTCCTTTTTATTATCCAACAAAATGAATGGATACAGCCTACAACACACCCGTTGTAACTTCCTCTTCTTTCTCTCATAGTCTACTCTGTCAGAATACAATATTCACAATAATACATAGCCGCAATACATTTCCCTCATAAGAGACAGTGTCCTTCTAGGGGAAAAAACCGTAAAAATAACTTCTATCGTTAGATCTGGGACCTTATAATGAATGGTCCAGATTAACTACGAAATGAGAATATTTTACAAGGAAACTTTTCCCAATATTTCACTTAAGGGGTGCTTCCCCTGAATCCCCCACTAGGGGGGGGGATACAAAAATTTTCACCGCCCCCCCTTGGACACCTTGGTGAAAGTTGTGGGGGGCCAGGTCGACCTAATAGTCGAGTCTAGTCAACTCAACAATCAAAGATGTTTAAGAGTCGAGTATGTTTAGTAAAAAATGAAAATCATTATGTTGTTCGTTTCAATTTCAAGATGTATTGAAAATATGAATCAAATCAAAAAGGAGGGGGTTAAACATGTGTCTTATTCGAAGACATGTGATCCCCTCCACCATTGTAAGGTACATTGGTCCTTAACCGACAAGTTCGGGTTCTCACTGACAATAGTTGATCCCTAGTCGATGACACACAAAGACACACAAAGTCTGTACACTTGTAATTGAGTCACAAATAATCATCCTTCATGTAATATGAATTGAAGGCTTCGTACATTTATAGAATGAAACACAATCATGCTAAAGAGCACCACAAAAACAAGAGTGATGAACAATGGAGCAACGATCATAATTGAGCACGTCAGAGAGGATCGAGAAAGACCATGTCGACAACAATTAAAGGAATCCAAGAGAGAATTTTTATGACACACACACATGGAGCGCTTAAAGAAAATATCATGAAAAGAACATTGAATTGATTGAGCCCCTTGATACAATAGTTTTGGAATATCTATGGGTCATGAAAATAAAAGAATGGTATGAATGATTGATGGCACAAACCCTCGTCAATTCAAAATAAAGAACCGTCCAGGAGTGACATCCTAACAAGAGCGCATGAGCATTTTGGGTTTGCATTAATCGACCGACTTGGCAATAACAGTAGATTCAACACCTCTTGAAAAATATCATAGTTGATAGAGGGAAGAAGAACATGGATATCAAGGGTATGTGATCTGTCACTCAGATATAGTTGTGATTAGTCACAGTAAACCTAGTATATGTGTGTCTCCCTATCCAGTTGGTGATTGTTGCAGTTGAGTTACCTATGTAGTCTCGTATGCATGGGTGATTCACAACAAGGATACTTTTGTAGCAGTAGAGACTCAGGACATTTTCACACGCTTTCTTGGTACATGGAAGGATTTGAGTGTTGGGGAGATGTTGAGGGGGCCTCTTAGGTCCTAATAGTCATCACATATATGATTATGTGTAATAAGTGGATAAAGATAAGTAAATGTTTGTAAAAAATGATAAATGTAGCTAAACAAAGGGTTAGTTGTAATGGGTGCAACTGTTCTAAACATTTACCCATTGTATAAATAAATGTTACACCTCAAAATTACTCACTTCAATGATGACCCATTATCATCATCAGTGTTGCAAGTGTCTCATTTTGGTCGCAAGTGTCACAAACATCATACTGTCATCTTGCCTATGTCTTGTCTCTAACGACATCATAAGGACACTTAAGACACCTTCAAAGACTGGTTTAAGAAGGAGAAATCATCTGATGAGGAATACAAAGCATCTGCCATGAAGAAAACCACTTAAAAATGATTCTTGGAAGGCAACGCTCCCCTACCCACTGTCATGGAGCACAAACGCTCCTTGACCTTCTTTGGGGGAGCATTACAACACTCTGTGCACCCTTTTGGGGGAGCGCTGGCCTTTTTTCAACAAATTTTGGGTTGTTGAGGAAAATCAGGGATAAATCCCCCTCATCTCTAGAGTTGTGTTGGCAGCCAATTCAATTTTTTCTATTGTCCTATTAGCTGCCTACACCTATGTCTTCTGAACTTCAAATTGTCGTCGCATTTTTCAAATAGAAAATATTTTCATTTCTTGTGAAACTTGTAAATTGGTCTCCATTTAGTTTTCATGACTGTAAGCGTGAAAACTTCTCCTTTCGTGGTCACATTTCGATTACTATTTGAATTGTCATTATCTTTTTATCAATATTTTCTATGGCACTTACCTTTGGTTTATCGTTATATGGCTGAAAGGACTTTTAAAACTATGCTCATTGGATATTCTTACTTTGATTGCGTAACTTGATTTTATTAAACTTATGAGGCATTGAGCATGTGGGTTTATACTTGATTCTATGAATTGCATAAGGGTTATGACTTATTTTTGTTTTTATATATAATGTGATCCTTATGATAATCTTTTTATGGCTCTTGGCTTGCAAAGTTTATAAATATCGATTGGCACAATGGTTTAAAACTTTTGATTAAAAATTTATGCAATGGCGCATGGTTAATATTTGGGGTTGGTTTCACATTTAACATCAATGGTTTGAAAAACTATAGGTAATGGCGCATTGGCATATCACTCACCATTTGATTCTTTGGTTGGAAAATGATTGGTTTTTGAGCTATGGTATGATTGATTGAACAGATGTGGAATTCGCCGGTTGTACTTTACCATAACTATTATGCATGGCAGTGAACAACTCCACCACCCTCGCATGCGCACATTAATGCTCTCCCCTTTGATCGTTCATTGCTGTTAAACTGAATGACTCTGCTCCTGTGCGTTGGTGAATTCAAACCAAACCCTTACCATGTGCTCACACCATGGCCCCAGTCGTGAGGGCTGAACCCAATGGAAGCCAGGCTCTGTTGATGTTCGACAGTGCCCGCAATGACCTCGAGGAAAATGGGTGGCTGCCATTTTTACAAAAATTCAAGGGTTTTAACCTCTGCGTAGCTCGACAATTCGCTTTGACCTTTGATGGCTGTCGAGCCAAGGTCGGCGATGTTCAATTGGAGATTGGTGAATAGTTTCTCAGTTTGGCTACGGGTTGGCCTACCACTGGACAACGATGGTCCAAGAATTGCAAAGTAGAGGAGGTCCCTTGGACACTGCTCTTCCAGTCGCATAAAGTTATCTCCTGTGATAAAGGTTTACCCGTGACCATGCTTAAACAACGTTGGCATGATTTATTGATGACAATCAAACAGTTTATCATCTGCGAAGGTCGGTACGGGTTTGTTTTCTTACACCACCTTCGTTTGCTTATGGTCTTTATGGGTTATCAACTTAATATGCCTTATTATTTGCATAGAAGCCTGTTTAAAATGTCAAAGAAATACAAAAGGAACTAGGCTGATAGTAGCCTTTTTCATTATGGGCTGGTTAAGATTATTGTGGTCTGTCATTTGAGTCTACACGGTGATTGTTGGAGCAATTTCATTGCTCGAAATGATTTTGAAGATTCGAACCCTCCACAGGTTGACAAACCTGTGGTGAGCGAGGTTAAGTCTGTACCCTCAGTACCATACAACATTTTGCTACCTAAACCCTTTCCCGACTCACCTATCAACCTACCCCACTCTGTGACTAAGGATGCTGAGACTGGTAAGCCTGTGGGCAAAAAGCCCAAGGCAGAACCCACTGTAAATGCCAAAGGCAAAAAGAATGCCCGTTTAATTTCGTGAATGGAAAGAAATAAGTCAAAACCTCCTATCAATCCAAACCCTATCGTGTTGAGTGAGGACTCCGATTCTGAAGTGGAGCGTTTCTTAGCTAGCGAATACCCCTATTCGCAAGGTCTGCGTGCCGAAACCTCGTATGACTTTGCGACAAAATTACCCCCTTGCCTACAGAATGACCCTGACTACCCAGGCATTAAGCTGCCTTGTGAAACCCCCAGTCATTTAGCCAAACCTTCTCTTGCGCTGTCTAAACCACAGTGCCACCCTGTGATCAATGCAGCTCGTGGTTAGAGAGGTATTACCTTGATGTTCCGATTCTACAGTCGAGAATTCACTCTTTGGAGGACCAGGTTGCACTGCTTACCAGTCAAAAGACTAAGCTACAAGCCACTGATAAAAAACAAAGGACGACAGGCTCCATCTTGTTTAAAAATGTGGAATCAGCTATAGCGGTCGTGAATTCTAAGTTGGCATAATTTGAACAGCCTCACACAGGTATGTTTGATATCGCTTGTTTATATAATGAATTCGAATTTGGTTTTGAATAGCTCTGTGTCCGGCATTGATTGGCTCTATCTCACTGTATGCATTTTATACATAGCTTTGCTTTGACTAAAATGGAAGTTCATTTTCCCAGTTTAGCTTTTATTGGATTTTCATCGATTTGATTGAGCTTGGTGTGGATTTGATTTGTTTGATTTAGTTAAAGTGAATGCTCTGCTGTCAATTGAAGTCATTTGTATCTATTCTAGACAGGAGTTGTTTGTCATATTTCAATTTTAAACACAATCACATTTCGATTCGATTTGGTTATAATGCATACGCTATGATTGGCAACAATTTTGATATGGTTAATTGTTATGGTTTCATGTCCCATATGACCTTCGAGCAATAGGAATACAATTCGGATTATTTTCAATGTGATTCTGTACAAATTCACCCAAATCGTGAATAGATTCAATTCATAACAACTATGCTATAAACTCAGCCCGTTAATTCGCATTGGTTTGCTGCTAGTTCCACCATGTTATCAGTCGGATTCATATTGCAATGAATATGCTATTTGAATTTGATTCGTAGAACGAGTTTGACTATATCCAGATTCACGATCTATTTCCATATTAAACTCGATTGTGATTTGTTTTGATTATTTGCCCAGTTTGAAATTATAACTTCTGTTGATTCTATTAAGATTGCGATCACAATTAATTGATCCTGTCTATTGACTATGCAAGGATCAATCACAAATTTGGTTGGGTTGATGCTGTTACGTATGATTTCGTNGATATGATTAGCAACAGTTTTGATATGGTTAATTGTTACAGTTTTATGTTCCATATGACCTTCGAGCAACAGGAATACAATTCGGATTATTTTCAATGTGATTCTATACAAATTCACCCAAATCGTGAATAGATTCAATTCATAACAACTATGCTATAAACTCAGCTGGTTAATTCGCATTGGTTTGCTGTTAGTTCCACCATGTTATCGGTCGGATTCATATTGCAATGAATATGTTGTTTGAATTTGATTCGTAGAACGAGTTTGACTATATCCAGATTCACGATCTATTTCCATATTAAACTCAGTCGTGATTTGTTTTGATTATTTGCCCAGTTTGCAATTATAACTTCTGTTGATTCTATTAAGATTGCGATCACAATTAATTGATCCTGTCTATTGACTGTGCAAGGATCAATCACAAATTTGGTTGGGTTGATGCTGTTACGTATGATTTCGTTTACACATAGTCGAAACAATTTTTCCATCTGTGTTTTCGATTAAACAATGTGAATATTTTTCTATCGATTATAACTATAACGAGTTGAAAATGGTTGTGTTGGATTAGATCGTATCACATACGATATAACTCATTATTGATTTCATTTGGATATGAAACAGTCTTGTTACTGTTTGACCCGATTTTATGGTAACAGAGAAACAGAGTATTCTTACCCCTGTTTTCGATTGAAACGCTTTTGATTATGTTTAATGTTGAAAGATAAAATCATTTGAATCTTGAGTGATTCATTTTAAATGATCATTGGAAGAAAATTGGTTTTAATTATTTTAAAAGATTTGATTTGATTTCGATTATGATCCTGTATGTTATTTTAGACTAGCTACAGAATCAAATGATTATGTAGCTAAGTCTGTAAGATTAGATTTTTATTGTTTTGCTAATAAAATACCTTTCTAATTTGTTATTATTGGTCTATTGCAGATGAATTCGAAATTGCAGTGGATTTGATGAGCAGTTAGAGGATATTTGAGATATTTTACTTGCATTTTGATTTCCTAGTTTAGTTGATTTTGG
>JASDQU010739942.1:195796-207350 GCA_032191745.1 Picea mariana
TCTAATTTGTTATTATTGATCTATTGCAGATGAATTCGAAATTGCAGTGGATTTGATGAGCAGTTAGAGGATATTTGAGATATTTTACTTGCATTTTGATTTCCTAGTTTAGTTGATTTTGGGAATATCTTCCCAGATTATGTAAACAGTTTGATTCTATCCACAGGGAGGTTTTACCCTGTGGAGAAACTTATAAATACTTATTATTTTTGTAATAATGATATCCTCATTCATGGGAGAACAAGGATATGGAGTTTTAATACAGACTGAGACAGAATTTGATATTCTGCTACAGCTTTAGCTTTTCATAATATCAATATTTTGTTTTATGTTCATGTGTATCTATTTGCATCTGGTTAATGACTACTTTAGCTATCTTAGTCTTTTGCAAATGATATAATTTAATCATTGTAATCCATATCTGATTTCTTCCAAGTGTTTAAAAAACATAGCAATTGCTTGATTCAGTTTGTGAATGGCAGATTTCTCTTCTTCATAAGTTGAATTATCAAGTATAAGTTTTTGCATAACAGGTTTCCCTTATTGCAGAGATTTATAAATCATATAATTGTTATGATTTTTTATGTCTTGTTTGTCCTGTAAACAACTTAAAGAGCATTGCAGCTTATCGTTTACGAGAAGTTTCTGGATTACCCGGTGCGAGTTTCCTTCCTCCGACCAGCTTTGAAGTCATCATACACATGACAAATTGGGAGCGTTTCCAGGTCAGTTAGTCACTTGTTTGTTTACTGTTTTTATTAGTAGTTTAGTTTAGATATAAGTTTAGATTTATAGGTAGAATTAGTATATTAGATTGTTTAATTTCAATAAATATATTAGATCGTTTAATTTCAGTAAGTTTTATTTCTCATTCATAAAATCATAAAATCAAAAATATATCTCTGGCTGTCTTAGGGTAGAAAACAAATGATTTTTACAGGTTTTATTCAAATCTGCAAGTTGTAGATAATGTATATTTGTGAATAAGTTGTAATTCAATTAGTAGCTAGATAACTAATCATTAGAGTTAGTGTAATAGTAATTAGTTGTTTATATTTAGTTTTAGTTTTATTTATTTAGTAGTTTGTTTTAATTAGATTAGTGTATTAGTTTGTTTTAGTTTTAGTAATAGTTGTTTTATTTATTGTTAGTTAGTTTAGTTTCTTGTATTTAGTTTGTTTTATTTAGTTTAGTTTGTTTCATTTGTCTTAGTTAGATTAATTAGTTTAGATTAGTTTTCTCTTTGGTTTTCTTAGGGCCTTAGAGCGGCCAACACAGCCATTAAACCCGTCAGGGTGGTTCATTCCAAATGGCTTGGGTTATTAGACAACCCCGGACCGGTTCCACTCTCTCAGTTGACGGACGGTCATTTTTGCCCGTCAACAAATGGCGCTAGAAGGAGGGCCTGAACTTAATTACTGGCACGAGGCGGTCGAAAGACTCCTCCCCCTCCTAATCGCTCACCTATAGTGACTAGAAGCCGTTCACACGATAATATTCCCCTTCAAATAGCAACTAATTCAACCGAAGATCCACAGATCATAGTTGAGCCAACAACCCCTAATCCTACAGGTGGTGACTTGGAAGAGATTGTCCGCCGATCTCTTATTAAAACACATAGTGCCTTAGCTAGTTTGAGGCAACCAAACCGTCCGTGGGGTCGACCTTTGGACTTCTCTGATATCAGAGAACAATTAGGTGACACTAACCTCACTATGAATCCTACAGATCCAATCACAAATCCTGCTGCAGGAGGATCTGGGATACCTCCTTCACCACCTCCCTCGTCTCCTTCCTCTTCTGGAGGAGATTCCTCTTCTGATGAAGGCAACTCACCTTCTTAGCCTTCCACACCCACTACCCCAATGGCAAATCAGAACAACCCTGCTAGACCCTGGTTGGACCAGGATGCTGTAGGTGTACTTGAAGCCCAACACCCTTTACCTAAGCACCCGGAGAAATGGCTTCCCAAGTTCGATCCCGATTCAAAATAGATAGCCGAAGATCATATCAAAAAATTTATGTTAGCCATCAGACTCCGTAATGTTGAACATGAAGACCCTGTCTGTAGGTTGTTCCCTTATACTTTTGAGGGTAATGCATCCACTTGGTACTTTGCCCAACAACCCCACACCATAGTGTCTTGGGAAAATTTTGAGTCATGATTTTTGGAAAAATTTGGAGATGGTAAACCTCCGGAAGTCTTAGTCATGGATCTTTCGAGCTTAAAAATGAACCCAAAAGAAAAAGTTAAAGATTTTAATCAAAGATTCTTAACGCTTAAAAATAGGATCCCTGCAGACTCTATGCCTGCTGAGAGTCTTGTGATAGCTTACTACACTAAAGATTTACATCAAAGTATAGCTATTTGGGTTAAACGATCCAAAAAGGCCACATTATTAGAAGCCTTCGAGGAGGCTACTCAAATTGAAAAAGATATACTTAGCCTTAAGGACTCTTCTAGCAATGAAATTGAGACTATTTCTTCTTCCAAAAAGAAGATTGAAATTCTCCCCAGACCCACACAAAGCAAAACACAACCTAAAAACTCTGATTTGAAAAATTTAACTAAAGTTGTACAAAAATTGTCTAATCAAGTTATAGATTTAAAAAGGTCAACTGAAGAAGCTTCCTTGAGTAAAGGACCCTACAAACCTCCTTTCTGAAAGCCTTTTCCTACCAACCGGCCTAATCCAAACCCCGAAGGCTTGAACCTAGAAAGTTTGCAATGTGCTCTTCAAACAATCCTAGAAGCCCAAGATGACTTGATGCCTCCTGAAATCCCTCAGGAGGAGGTTGAACAGGAAACAGTTCAAGAAGAAGAGTCTTCTACAAACATTTTTGGACACTTCTCAGACAGCATCTTTCAAGCCAACTTCGAGACTGTTCACCCTTATAACACTAGGAGTAAGACAACAAACAAACCTCCTGCCGAGAACACTACAACTTCACCTCCAAAGCCATCTAAATCAGTAGAAACTAAATAGAGTAATGTCAGCCCTAAATTAGATTATGATGTTGTTGAAGATCTTAAAAAATTAAGGGCTAACATTTCTATTTATGAGTTGTTGAAGTTTCCATTTTTGTTACAGAAAATGTTGCAAAATATTTCAGAAAATGGCAAGAATGGTAACAAGGTTGTGCAAAGCAAAGTTCCACAGAAGACTTCCACTAAAAATAATCCTGATCCTCAAGATAAAGGAAGCCTTCCTGTAGTTCCTGTAAATAATGTAAATAATGTAAATAACGTAGATAAAGTAGCATTGGAAACTGCGAGTAAGAAACCACAAGCTACTACTCTAAGTACTCGCAAGAATGTACCTCCTTTTTTTTTAACTTTCGAAATTTTCAACAGAAATGTGCATAATTGTATGGTTGACTCAGGAGCATCATCTAATGTGATGCCCTGGTCTGTTTGCCAAAAGATTAACGCTGAATTAGAACCATCTTCTTTGAAAATCATACAACTTGATCGAACAGATGTTAAAGTTATAGGCGAACTAAAAAATGTATTGATTAGATTATCGTCTAACCCAAAGGTTCATCAAGTTATTGATATAATTGTGGTGGATATTCCAGAAGTGTATGGTCTATTTTTAAGCAGGGACTGGTCAGAGCAGCTACATGGTTACTTCGCAACAGACTGGTCTCACTTATGGCTTCCATATAACGGTAATCCCAACAAGATCAGAGTGAATCGTGAGCGTTACCTTAAGTTCATGGTCACAGATTTGAACGACCCCAACGAACCATACACACCTCTTGCTGATTCACCTGAAGTCCAAGGGATGGACTCCTTCTTCGGAAACTTCATGGCCGAGGTTTCACCTATCAACAATCCAGAACAGCAGTCCGAGATCATAGCATACATGCAACCAACAACTTCTATGCAACAGTCCCCTGAGCCTGATGGAAATCAAATTTGGTCTCTATATTTCGACGGTTCCAAGTCTAAAGAAGGAGCTGGTGCAGGCTACATCATTATCGATTCGGCAGGTAACAAGACATTATTGGCTTGTAGATTGGAATTTGAATGTACTAACAATACTGTAGAATATGAGGCTTTATTGCAAGGTCTCAGAAAAGCCCTGGATATGAACATTCAAAATCTGGTTGTGTTTGGTGACTCTAAAGTAGTGGTTAGGCAGGTAAGAGACTCTATACACTGTCTTTCCCCGCATCTCAAAAGTTACCAGTCTGAGGTATGGAGTTTGATGAACAAATTTTCTGCTTTCAATATAAATTACATTCCTAGATTAAATAATACTGAAACAGATCCACTAGCTAATGTAGCCTCTAAACTTCTTCCTGCAGAAGGCTTATCCCCAAACGCATTCTCCGTCGAGCTATTGTTTTGACCATCTGTTCCTGACAATATTACGGACTGGAGAGTATTTGACAATGATCAGCAGATCATTAACTTTCTACACATGGAAGAAACCTTTCAAGGCGCAGTGATAGATGAACGCACACACGCCGACAATTTGCACGACTTTATGGTAATACCTAATCTGAAATCTCCTGAAGCTCTATCGGACATGGTAAATTACATACCCAAATCTGTTGTTAGATTAGAAAAGTTTTATGATTTTGAAGATAAATTTAAAAAGATGGTCAATTGCAAAACTAATAGTTCCTCGTTGTCTTATGAAAACGTCAATTTAGGAACTAGTGAAAATCCTCAGTGTATCAATCTAGGCTTGGGATGTTCTAGACAAGAAAAAGCTGCTTTTGTTAAATTATTTAAAAAATTCAAGGATGTCTTTGCATGGACTTACGATGATCTCAAAACGTTCGATCCTAATATCATACAGCATGTCATCCCGATGAAACCCCAAACCTTACCCTTCCAACAGAAACTGAGGAAAATGCACCCTAAACTAGAACCGACCGTTCAAAAAGAGTTGAATAAACTCCTAAGTGCTAAAATAATTTTTCCTGTTAGACACACTCAATGGGTGTCCAACCTTGTCCCAGTTTGGAAGAAAAACGGGGAAATTTGACTTTGTGTCGATTTCCGGAACCTCAATAGAGCGTTTGACAAAGACAACTATCCTGTCCCTCCCATGGAACAGATCCTACAATAGGTATTTGGTTCCGAGAGGCTATCTTTGTTGGATGGTTTCTTCGGATATAACCAAGTCCTGATGTCTCCGCCAAACCAGCTCAAAACTACCTTCCGTACCCCATGGGGCACTTATGCTTATCACAAAATGCCCTTTGGATTGATTAATGCTGGTGCTACCTTTCAGAGAGCAATGGACATTGCTTTTAGAGGCTTAATCAATCACTCCGTTGTAGTTTACTTAGATGATGTGACCGTTTACTCTAAAAACAAAGACGATCATCTAGCTCACTTACGAGCAGTTCTCCTTGAACCCCAAAAAGTCCATCTTTGCAGTAGAACAGGGTAAACTACTAGGGTTCATTGTGCCTAGTGATGGGATGATTATTGACCCCGAGAGGACTCAAGTCATTGCTAAACTTCCCCCTCCCACATCCAAGAAATCCATGCAGTCTTTCTTAGACCAGATTAATTTTGTGAGAAGATTCGTCCCCAGTTTCTCCGAAATGGTCAGGCCTTTATAGAACCTGATTAAGAAAGACACCCAGTACCACTGGGGACCCACAGAAAATCAATCTTTTAATGCCATAAAGAAGGCCATAATAGACGCTCCGTCTCTCATGAGCCCTGATTTCTCTCAAGACTTTACACTCTATACTTTTGCCTCTAATCGTTCCTATGCCGCAGTCCTAACTTAGAAGAATTCAGAGAATAACGAAGTACCCATCGCCTTTTTGAGCTCTGTTTTCAAAGGTGCTGAACTTAACTACCCAGCGGTTGATCGGCAAGCCTACGCTATTTTTAAAGCAGTTAAGCATTTCCGGTCCTATCTTTTGAATTCAAGGACGAAAGTCATTGTCCCCTACCCTGCCGTAAGGAACTTGTTAGTGCAAAAGGAGTTAGGAGAGAAAAGAGGCAATTGGGTCACCTCCTTGCAGGAGTATGACTTAGAGATCACCCCAGCTCAGAGTGTGAGAGGCCAAGGGTTGTGTAAATTGGTTGTTGATTCGGAAATAGAACGTCAAGAAGATAATGATACATCAAACCTAGAACAATGCGATCAAAGTTTGATTTGTTGCACACAAAACCTCGTAAGTCCTTGGTACGACTATATTAGATTTTGTCTTGAACATGGATCAACACCTCGTCACCTTGACCCTACCAAAAGAAGAGCATTGAGATTAAAGTCCGCCTCCTTTCATCTAGTTAACGGTATACTGTTTCGTCAGAATTCTGACGGCGTACTGATGCGCTGTCTCGAAAAAGACAAAGCAGAAAAAGTCTTTCTTGAGTTGCATGCAAGAGAAGCTGGTGGTCACTTCGGTGGTGACACCACTGCTTATAAGGTTTTAAGTGAAGGTTACTACTGGCCCACACTTTTTAGAGACGCCCATGCCTTGTGTCGTAAATGTATCATCTGTCAGAAAGCATCAGGGTGGTTGCAAAAACCAGCCTTTCCCTTGCAACCCATTTCAGTAGATTCACCTTTCCAGCAATGGGGCCTTGATATCATAGGTCCTATTAACCCTCCATCCTCGCAACAACACAAGTATATTGTGACAGCCACCGATTATTTTACACGATGGTCTGAAGCTGCTGCACTAAGAACTGTCAACACCAGTCAGGTTATCGCTTTTCTAAATTCGAATATCATCACTCATTTCGGTATCCCTGATTGTCTAGTCTTTGACAACGCTTCATACTTTTCTTCTCTTGAGATGAGCGAGTTTTCTTTGGAAAAATGAATAAAGCTGAAGTATTCTGCTATTTACTACCCCCAGGGTAACGACTTAGCAGAATCAACAAACAAGAACTTGATCAAAATTATCAAGAGAACCGTGGCTGAAAATCACAAGAACTGGCACAATGCACTGCTGAACGCACTGTGGGCTGATAGGGTAACACCCAAAGCCGCTATAGGTAACTCCCCCTTTTTTCTCATTTATGGCAGAGAAGCCATTCTGCCACCTCACATTCTTCTTGCTTCGCTTCAGTTGTCACAAAAGGTCCAAGAAGAAGATTGTCCTCCTTTAGAAAACCGAATTAACACTTTGATGAAGTTAGAAGAAGTAAGAGCCCTAGCTAAGCGTAAGTTAGATCAACATCAACAATTGATTAAAAGTTGGTTCGATTCTAATTCTACTTCTGATAAGAATTTTGAAGTAGGCGATCTCGTCTTGAAGTGGGACAAACCACACGAAGGAAAGGGTGAGCACGCCAAGTTTCAAAACTTATGGCTTGGGCCATTCTTAATTGCTGAAAATTTGGGTCCTAGTTCCTTTTGATTGAAGAATCTTGAAGGGCAGCTTGACACCTATCCGGTGAATGGCCATGCCCTGAAAAGATACTTTGCTTGATAATTACCCTTGTATATTATGTAAATATTTCTTTTTTTTGTTTGCATTTTTCGTTTGCTTTTGGTTTTGATTTGAATTGATTAGTTTTTGTTTTTTTTTTGAAAAATACGCATACCTCTACACTGAGCCATTCAGACAAAGACCATAGAAAAATTTCTTCGCTGAAATAACTTCTGAAAGTTTGTACAAACATCAGTGATATATTGCTAAATTGATATTTAAGTTGGAAAATTTTGTTGTTTGAAAGAAGTTACTGATTTCAATCTCTGAGCAAAGTTTGTCATGATCATCTATTATCTTTTTACATTGTCCCTTTTCCGTAAAGGAATGACTCAAAAGATGTCTCCCTGTCATAAGAAGTTGTTTATAAAACATCTCTGGAACTGAATAAAGGATGGTGCTAAAAAATTCTGATGAGGTCTAAAAAAGTATGTTAAAATATCAAGACTTTCAGCGTCACCTCCCTTAGCTATATATCTACAAAAGAAAAACAAAATAAAATTATTAATAAGAGCTGTGGGAAGTGCTTGTAAACCCGTCTGGATATTGAACAGGTCTGCTGGCAGAGGGTAAATGCAAGCATGGCGCCAAGACAACTTTGTCGAGGTACTGAACAGGCCCGCTGGCAGCGAAGCAATGTCGGGTACATGAAAATCTGTAAAAAATTATGAGAAACCTCTTTAATGTCCTTTATTCTGATCTAGAACTTCTTGACAGGATACAGATGTCAGAGTGGGTTAAATGGCAACCCTGTCGAGGCTATGGACACCTGCTGGCAGCAGTGGCCATGCCAACAGTATCGAAGATTTTATCTTTAATATCGTGACTTGTTGATCTTAAGACTGTTATTGGGTTTCATCTTTTAAAACACTGCTGGAAAAAAATGATTAATGATGATGTTAGTACGATTTTTGGTTGTTGTTTTGAGTTGAAATTCTCTTTGCTGTCCTAATCTGAATTTATTTCTTTTGATAGAGATAACTGCTTCTACCAGTGTGTCGCCATTGTTGGTAGCCAATTCAATTTTCTCTATTGTCCTATCAGCTGCCTACAACTATGTCTTCTGAACTTCAAATTGTCATCGCATTTTTCAAATAGACAATATTTTCATTTCTTGCGACACTTGTAAATTGATCTCCATTTAGTTTTCATGACTGTAAGCGTGAAAACTTCTCCTTTCGTGGTCACATTTCGATTACTATTTGACTTGTCGTTATCTTTTTATCGATATTTTCTATGGCACTTACCTTTGGTTTATCGTTATATGGCTGAAAGGAATTTTAAAACTATGCTCATTAGATATTCTTACTTTGATTGCGTAACTTGATTTTATTAAACTTATGAGGCATTGAGCATGTGGGTTTATACTTGATTCTATGAATTGCATAAGGGTTATGACTTATTTTTGTTTTTATATATAATGTGATCCTTATGATAATCTTTTTATGGCTCTTGGCTTGCAAAGTTTATAAATATCGATTGGCACAATGGTTTAAAACTTTTGATTAAACATTTATGCAATGGCGCATGGTTAATATTTGGGGTTGGTTTCACGTTTAACGTCAATGGTTTGAAAAACTATAGGTAATGGCGTGTTGGCATATCACTCACCGTTTGATTCTTTGGTTGGCAAACAATTGGTTTTTGAGCTATGGTATGATTGATTGAACATATGTGGAATTCGTCGGTTGTACTTTACCATAACTATTATGCATGGCAGTGAACAACTCCACCACCCTCGCATGTGCACATTAATGCTCTCCCCTTTGATCGTTCATTGCTGTTAAACCGAATGACTCTACTCCTGTGCGTTGGTGAATTCGAACCAAACCCTTACCATGTGCTCACACCATGGCCCCAGTCATGAGGGATGAACCCAATGGAAGCCAGGCTCTGTTGATGTTCGACAGTGCCCGTAGTGACCTCGAGGAAAATGGGTGGCTGCCATTTTTACAAAAATTCGAGGGTTTTAACCTCTGCGTAGCTCGGCAATTCGCTTTGACCTTTGATGGCTATCGAGCCAAGGTCGGTGATGTTCAATTGGAGATTGATGAACAGTTTCTCAGTTTGGCTACGGGTTTGCCTGCCACTGGACAATGATGGTCCAAGAATTGCAAAGTAGAGGAGGTCCCTTGGACACTGCTCTTCTAGTCGCGTAAATTTATCTCCTGTGATAAAGGTTTACCCGTGACCATGCTTAAACAATGTTGGCATGATTTATTGATGATAATCAAATAGTTTATCACCTGCGAAGGTCGGTACTGATTTGTTTTCTTACACCACCTTCGTTTTCTTATGGTCTTTATGGGTTATCAGCTTAATATGCCTTATTACTTGCATAGAAGCCTGTTTAAAATGTCAAAGAAATACAAAAGGAACCAGGATGATAGTAGCCTTTTTCATTATGGGCTGGTTAAGATTATTGTGCTCTGTCATTTGAGTCTACACGGTGATTTTTGGAGCAATTTCATTTCTTGGAATGATTTTGAAGATTCGAACCCTCCACATGTTGACAAACCTGTGGTGAGCGAGGTTAAGTCTGTACCCTCAGTACCATACAACATTTTGCTACCTAAACCCTTGCCTGACTCACCTATCGACCTACCCCACTCTGTGACTAAGGATGCCGAGACTGGTAAGCCTGTGGGCAAAAATCCTAAGGCAGAACCCACTGTAAACGCCAAAGGCAAAAAGAATGCCCGTTTAATTTCGTGAATGCCAAGAAATAAGTCAAAACCTCCTATCAATCCAAACCCTATCGTGTTGAGTGAGGACTCCGATTCTGAAGTGGATCATTTCTTGGCTAGAGAATACCCCTATTCACAAGGTCTGTGTGCCGAACCCTCGTATGACTTTGTGACAAACCTACCCCCTTGCCTACAGAATGACCCTGACTACCCAGGCATTAAGCTGTCTTGTGAAACCCCCGGTCATTTAGCCAAACCTTCTCCTGCTCTGTCTAAACCACAGTGCCACCCTGTGATCAATGCAGCTTGTGGTTAGAGAGGTATTACCTTGATGTTCCGATTCTATAGTCGAGAATTCACTCTTTGGAGGATCAGGTTGCACTGCTTACCAGTCAAAAGACTAGGCTACAAGCCACTGATAAAAAACAAAGGACGATAGGCTCCATCTTGTTTAAAAATGTGGAATCAGCTACAGCGGTCGTGAATTCTAAGTTGGCATAATTTGAGCAGCCTCACACAGGTATGTTTGATATCGCTTGTTTATATAACGAATTCGAATTCGGTTTTGAATAGATCTGTGTCCAGCTTTGATTGGTTCTATCTCATTGTATGCATTTTATACATAGCTTTGCTTTGACTAAAATGGAAGTTCGTTTTCCCAGTTTAGCTTTTATTGGATTTTCATCAATTTGATTGAGCTTGGTGTGGAATTGATTTCTTTGATTTAGTTAAAGTGAATGCTCTACTGTCAATTGAATTCGTTTGTATCTATTCTAGACAGGAGCCGTTTCTCATATTTCAATTTTAAACACAATCACATTTCGATTCAATTTGGTTATAATGCATACGCTATGATTGGCAACAGTTTTGATATGGTTAATTGTTATGGTTTCATGTCCCATATGACCGTCGAGCAACAGGAATACAATTCGGATTATTTTCAATGTGATTTTGTACAAATTCACCCAAATCGTGAATAGATTCAATTCATAACAACTATGCTATAAACTCAGCCGGTTAATTCGCATTGGTTTGCTATTAGTTCCACCATGTTATCAGTCGGATTCATATTGCAATGAATATGCTGTTTAAATTTGATTCATAGAACGAGTTTGACTATATCCAGATTCACGATCTATTTCCATATTAAACTCGGTCGTGATTTGTTTTGATTATTTGCCCAGTTTGCAATTATAACTTCTGTTGATTATATTAAGATTGCGATCACAATTAATTGATCTTGTCTGTTGATTGTGCAAGGATCAATCACAAATTTGGTTGGGTTGATGCTGTTACGTATGATTTCGTTTACACATAGTTGAAACAATTTTTCCATTTGTGTATTCGATTAAACGATGTGAATCTTTTGCTATCGATTATAACTATAACGAGTTGAAAATGGTTGTGTTGGATTAGATCGTATCACATACGATATAACTCATTAT
>JASDQU010739942.1:207451-219098 GCA_032191745.1 Picea mariana
ACAACATTTCATAACCAATGGCCAACAGGCCCCCAACACTCACATGTGACTCGTCGCGAGGCACTTCAGGTCTGAACCTTCTATTTCTCTTCGTCTTCAGACTGCGTAGGGCAGCATGTGATTTTTGCTCTGTCTCTCCCTTCCTTGTGCATACTATCTTTTCTATGTCTGGTACCAAGTTTCAACTACACCTAGTACCTAGACCCTTCTCCTTCTACTTTTACTGAGAGTTGTGAGGTAGTTGGTTGTCATAATACAATTTCAACCAACTCTCGTTCACTAAACCTTCCTTCCACTCTCCATTCAGTGTCTTCAATTGTGCATCTCCTCCTTCTGTAACATAAGCAACCTCATATGGCCCAATCCAATGTGTCCTGAACTTACTTGGGTGCTTCATGACCTTGTTGTCATATACCAATACCAGATCTCCTTGCTTGAAGGATTTCCTCTTGATGTGCCTATCATGATAGGCGTTTTGTCATTCCTTCTATACATGCTAATGAAAACCTGCAATAAATATGTCTTCTTATAGTTCTACCAATTGCGCAAGCCTTTCTTGAACAACGTCAGTTTCATCCATATATGTGAATGCTACGATCCTCAATCTAGGAACTAAGTATTCCATAGGGACAACTTCTTCTAGACCATAAACCAACTTAAAGGGAGTCTGCATTGTCAACTTCTTGCAAGTATTTCTATAGGCCCATAGCACTGCTGGTACTCTCAAATCCCAGTCATCCTTGTTCACACTGCAAATATTCATCAGTGTTGTCTCCAAGATCTTGTTGAAATCTTCGACCGTCCCATTCACTTGTGGATGGTAGGGAGTACTCTTCTTATGGTGGACTTCAAATTCCCGATTCAAAGCTTTAATTTTATTATTAATAAAATGTGTACCTTGGTTGCTCATAAGGGTCTTCAGGCATCCAAACAGGGTTATGATATCATCAAATATAGATCACGTAGTTGTATTTGCACTACAATCCTTAACTTCTCTTGCTTCTTCCCATATTGTCAAATACTCTATCGTAGTGATGATGTATCTTTCTCTTGTTCACTTTCTTGGTGGGTTGATAGGTCCCATGAAATAAATTTCCTATTTATCAAATGCCTGGAAGGTCAGTTATGGTGCTAAAGGAATCTCATCTCTTCTAAAAGGTTTCCCAACTCTCTGGCATACATCGCAAGCTCTGTAGTATTATTTATCATCCTTATGTAAAGTAGGCCACCAGAGGCCAACTCTAAGAACCTTCTATGTTGTTTCTTTCCTTACATAGTGTCCTCCTACAATGCCTTCATGTGTTTCTTCCAGAATCATTGGCCTCTCTACCTCCATAACACATCTCCTCAAGATCTCATCATGTCCCATATTATATATTTGTCCGGCTATAAGTGAAAAATCTGCAACACGCACTACCAGTTGTTTCTTCTTGATGATTGTATATTCACTAGGTGTGATTCATGTTGACAGGAACTGGACTATCTTGACAAAGTGATCATCAATCCTTTTGTTGGCTAGAAAATTTGCATCTGGTATTGTATCCTCCAAACTATTAGGTTCCTCTCCATGCTCCAACCAAGACAAGTGGTTAGGTCCTTGTTCATTCTCCTTGGCTTGACCACAATCTCAAAATCATATTCCTAGAATAATAGTAGTCATCTGCATATTATTCCCCCCAACACTAGATTTTTGACTAGGTATTTCAATGCAGAGTGATCAGTGAACATCTCAAAATGTCCTCCTGTCACACACCAGCTACGGCATAAAAACAAAATTTCCTTTTCTTGAGGGACGAAATCCATGAAATTCTACGGGGCTTAGCACAGGATGCAGACACCACCTCTACCTCGACAGAGTCTCTGCGTGACCTCTCGGTCTTAAGGATCGTTCAGTTTCTTTTATGAGCCGAAGCGGCTTCTTTTAATTCCCAGCTAGAATCTCCTTCCAATCGATCCACAGGTCCTTTCGAAAGCTCCCCTGTGTGAATAGCACTAGGTGCGAGCTCCACCCTCTCCGAGTGACCACAGTGCTAGGACCAAGGCCTATTCCCAAAGGCACTTTTCACAACTCACAATCTCGTGAGTTCATGAGTCGAAACTCCTAACTCTTCCTTCCCAAATTCATGATATCTGAAATCAGGAAATGGGTATAGCTCCCTTATGTCAGCGCCCTCTGCGTGTGACCAATGGCTAGGCTAAGTGTTAGCTCCCGTCGCAACTTCACGACTTCACAAGTCGAAGGGTTGAGCTATCATGCTCTTATCCCGCGAATCCCTGAGATGCGAGAAGTAAAGGGAGTGTTGACTCCTTTCCCCCTGCGGCACATGTCTGCCTGTCAATCACGTGGGCCCCACCTTGTGGTTCTGCCACATGTTCACACTCATCCCTCGGCTCTCAGCACTTCACAACTTCTACAGTCGAGACTAGGTCCTTTCAACCTCCGAACCTCCGAATGCATGATACACGCGATGAGGCTTTGATCCAACGGTCCTCCCTTGACCTGGATCCAACGACTATCCTTGTTCCTCACGATTTCACGACTTGCGACCCCCAATGACATAGATCCTTTGTTCACAAGGGCTTAAACCTCATGCATCTCCTGACAGATCCAACAGTTGTCAGGTTTTTCTAACTAAGATCTGATAGTTTAGATCTGTCCCACACGGTACACTCTCCCACTACTCCCTGAATCTGGAAAAACCAATAGTCCAGATACTTCCATGGACTTTGGGGATCTACGGTCCTGATTTCTTCACTACTCATGAAGATAAATGAAAAAGGGTTAAGGCATTTAATACCCTCGTTTATTTCTCCAATCTAACGGTCGTAAATGACCATAGATCTTCTGACAGGATCTCATCTGTCGATCGATATTTATCCCTACGCTGCCATTTCAGGATTTCAAGAGGATCATTCTTCCTTGTACAGGGTTACTAAGACTTGTGCCTTCAAATACTTTTCCGGGTTCTTGGTGAGCTTTCCAAAAAGGGTGTCTCTATGGGGAGATCTATCCAAGGTATTACCTAAGATGAATAAGGGTATAGATTTCCAGAGAATAGACTTGAAGTCTGAATTAATTCAATATGCATGTATATATATACAAATCTCTCTATAAACATAAGCCCTACATGGTCCTTTCAATAAAATCATGCAACCACCATTTCTAATCAAAACACCACACAGATAGTCTTATACTCAAACCATTCATAAACTACACAGACTATGAGCATACATGTCAGCATATAAGTTTCAATATGCAAGATGATTATAAATGCCAGGATATACATTTCAAGATGCAAGATGTAAAACACTTATAAAAAATAACACCAGATGTGATTGCAACTGCTGGGACGGGTGCTCATTTCCACCCAACCGTAGGCTTAGCGACTCCCAACGAATTTACCACTAGCCACCCCCGAGCTGAGACCACGATGCTGCGAGACTGCGTCTCTATTTGCCAGTGACTGAGAATGAAGGTTACTCTCCTTCTTCTCTGCTATCACTCACTCTCTATTTTTCCAGAGTTCTCCTCTTCCCCTCGCATCTCCCCTTGATCCCACACTCTTCCTGCCTTTTCCCCTTTCGGAGAGGTTGCGTGTGGCATGGTTTTCCTCGCAGTGGTCAGGTTTGAGGACTCTATGGATGGGCGGTTCACCCCCATCCCTCATTACTCATGAGGAGCCCCTTACCTACCAACCTGGCAAGTCATTTAATTCGGGGCCAATGAGCCGCTCTTGGTTCTCTAGGCCAATGAAGTCCAAATACGGTATTGGTTTCGATGGATGTTAACGCCACCTTTCCAGGTGCCTTCCACCACCATTCTTCAGCCATCGTGGTCTCTTTTTCATCACATCCCCTCTCAACAGTCCTGCAATATCTATATTCATAACATTATTCACATTCATCGACCTTTTTCACAAGGTCCATTCACATCACACATTCACATTTCTGAGTTTGCCACAATACTTGGCCAGTATAGTTATTTTTACAGATTGGGGGAAATAGGGTGTTACACCTCCCAAAAAATAATGACAAAACGTCTACAGCGCGTACACCATGGCTAAACCTTCTCTCTCAGTGGTAGTGTAATTTATCTCAATTGTAGATAGCTTCCTGCTGGAAAATGCTAACGGATGGTCAATATCTCATGCTCTTGGTTGTGCTAGAAATGCTCCTAATGAAATAGAGGATGCATTGACATGCACATGAAACTCCCTATTCCAATCTGGGAAAACCAGAATAGGTGCAATAACCATTTTCTATTTTAGTGTGTTGAAGCTCTATTGATATTATGTTGTCCATTGAAACTAACAATCTTTATTTAATAGCTTCTCCATGGGTGTTGTAATTTGTGCATATCCCTTAATCAACTTTCTGTAGTATTAAGTATGTCCTAGTGCAATGCATAGTTGTCTGACTGAGGTAGGGGGGGTAGATCAACAATAATGGCAATCTTGGATGGGTCTACCAACAACCCCTGCTTACACATAATATGGCCAAGCAACACTCCAAAAGGTGAAGAGAAGATGCATTTCTTCAGATTCAGGGAAATCTGACATTGCCTGCACTTATCCAACATTAGTCTTAAACATTCAATATGGTTTTGTAATAAGCTAAAAACAGTCCAATCATAAAAATATGCTTCCAAAAATTTGTGTAAAACCTCTTTGAATGCTTCGACCACCATCCTAGAAAAGATGGTTGGTGCATTCTTGAATCCAAAAGGCATCACTGTGTACTAGTAGGATCCCCATTCTGTTGCAAATGTGGTCTTATGGAGATCTTCCTTGGAAATCCTAATCTGGTGATAACCTGAAAATCCATCTGTGAAGGAGTAAACTTCTTGTCCTCCCACATTGTCTAACACTTCGTCAGTAAACGGTGAAGGGAATGGGCCATGAAAATAGGCATCATTCAGCTTCCTGAGATTTACATAGATTTTGATCTCTCATGTCTTCTTATCTTGTACCACCATAGGACTAATCCATTCTAACTCTTCCACAGGTTCTATGATTCCTGCTTCCAACATCCGGTCTAGTTCAATCTTTACTTTCTACTTATATTTGGGATTCAATTTGTAGGGTCTCTGCTTAGCTGGCCTAGCATATGGCTTCAAGGGGATCTTCATCTCTCCCATGGGCCCTTTAATTCCCTTCATATCAGTGAACTTGGTTGGGAAAAAGTCCTGATATTCATGCAGTAGTTATGTGATCTTATCAATGGTGGCATCATCCCAGTAATATCCAACATTAGCAAGCTTAGGTGATTGCTTTGTTCCAATGTTAACTTTCTTGAATTTGATCGGTTGTCCAACGAAAGGTAGTTCGACTCCCAGTCCTTCTACATCTCTCTTTCCTTCTGTTTCTGCAATGTTCACACTCTTAGGATCATCATCTTCATCAGCATTGATATTATAACATCCTTGCAGTTTCTGAAGAGGTGCAGTCCAGTCATCCTCTTCTTAATCAATAGGGAAGTTAGGTGCCTCCTCAAATAATTTCTGCCTGAAAACCTATAAGTCTCAATCTACTATAGGGCACTAACCTTCAAATAAAAATGTAGCTACGAAAATCTAGATCATACCTTTCCAATCTGCAGTGGTGAGGCATAGATCTTCTTGAAGATACCAGTTGATGGGCGTTGTGTCCAACGTGCTGATGAATTTATGCACCCACTGCTCTTGAGGGATTCTCCTCCAGGCTTCCTCACAATTTCACACATGGTATTTCGGAAAACTTTGACTTGCGTATCGAGCTTCGCACCCTTTTACTTGTTCTGAGAAACGCACTGCCATTAAAGTGTGACATTACACCCACTCTGTGAAGTTCTAGTTATGTGCTCCCCACCATCTGGATGGAGTTTCTTTAAAGGCCTCATCTAGTGCCAACAATCTATGTTTTACTGGTACAACTTCTTCAAATTCCAGTAAGAAAGCTTCTAAGTGATTCAAACCATCGAAGGTGGGCAAATTACTTACTGTTGTGTCGATCCAATGAACTTTTTTGGTCAATATAGCACATCTCCACACAGAGAATTCATACATTTTGTTCTGTCAGTTCTCTAGATATTCTTCTGAGTCTGATGAACATGTGTTGCCACTTGGCCAGCTTAAATTCCCATCTGATGTAGGGTTAATGTAATCCTGCTATCTTGTGGTCAATTTGTATATATTCTATAACTCATATGCACGGTCTTCTTCTCTGATGGGTCATGTGTATCTTCGAACTTCATCAGTATCCAAAGGTGCAATGACCCTAAGGCCACCACCTTAAAATTTCATTCTTCTTTTATTTAAGTCAACAACAGTGGAGTTGTTGAAAGCCCAATCAATTCCTAATAGCATAGGATAAGGACAACTATCATCAACTATCTCAATCACCTTGAAGTCCACACATGTTCTTACCCCGTCGATTTCCATAGGGACATGCTCGAGCCTACCAAAGGGGCTTATTTCCTGTTGATTAGCCATCCTAAAATTGATAGGGGAATAGGTCGACTTAGGTTTTCCCATCAGTGCCTAGGTCTGCTTCGTCATAACATTGACTTATGACCTTAAGTCGAGGACCACATAATCTATATCATAATATCCAATTTGAGCATTAAGGTGTAGTTCCTTATTTTTCCTTCTCTTTCTAGATAGTTGACATACTTCTTTATTCAGCAAAGGATGTACCCTTCCTATCTCATACTGTCTGATCAAATTTTGTAGTTCTTGTATGGATTTTTCATCCTTAATCAAATTAATGAAAGTGCATAAGAATTCCATAAGCATGCTTACCTCTTTTCCTTCTCTGGGTGAGGATGATTGATCAAATGCCAGAGGAATTCCACATTCTCTCACTTCTGGTTGTGCCTTTGATGAAGAAGCCTGATCTCCTCCAAATTATGTTCTTGCTTCCTCAAATCTCTTCTTCTCTTTCTTTGGATCAAACTCATGTGTCTTCACTGCATCTCTTATAACTCATGGTTCTTTTGTAATCTTCCCTAGAGTCACTCTGTCTTCTCCGGTAACAACACCTCCTCTAGTGATAACAACAACTCTTGGATCCACTCTGTGAGGTTCTGCTGAGATTAGTTTTACTTGTTGGTTCCCTCCTCATCTCTCTTGAAGTTTGTCTAACAGTGTAGGACAATATTCTATGACATGTTTAAATGAGTTACAGTAACTGCAAGTGGTACAAGGGTTCTAACATTCCCTTGCCAAGTGACCTATTTGTGCGCAGTTATAACAAATGATCTGACCTCGACCTTGGCCCATGCCTCCTCCTTGTCCTCTTCTTTTGAATCCACCGTGAGGGTCAAAGTTTCCTCTTCCTGGGGAGTTAAACTGTGTATTATTTCCTTCTTGATGTACTTATCCTTGAATTCTATATGTGTCTCTTGATCTTTCATGCAAGAGGTCATAAGCCCTATAATCTTTCTCATCATGCCCCACAAATTTACAAAATGTGCAGTAAAGTTTGGTAGGTTTCTGGACATATTTTTTCATGTAATAGCATTCTCCAGGGCGATGTCTATTTCTACATACCTCGCACAAAGGTAGAGTAACCTTTTTCAAAGGGCTCGGTGCTCCTAAAGCCAAGTACTCATGAAATAGAGGACAATGATCCTTTTCATGGCCCTCTGATTTTCATCTGATTCACCAAATATCTTCTTTTTTATCTTTTTCCTTATCCTTTTTCATATCTTCGACCTGCAATGATAAACTAGTTAGCTGACTCAAAATTTGACTCATACTTGAGATGGACTCTCCCATAGGGGTTTATTCTAGTTTCATGGCGATCTCCAGTGCCTCACCTTGTGAAGCGATCTTCTATTTCATTAGAGGGACTCTGATGTGTGGTAGGAGGGTTGAGAACCACTCTTTGTTATGCTCATCTGGGATCTGAAAAATCAAATGACCTGTCAGGGTCTTAAAACTTTGATCAAACTCCCAAACATGTTCAACTACTTTATGCTTAATTTCTTTTAGCTCTGTAATGCACTGCGACTTGGAATTGGGTTTCTTGAATTCAACAATCAACGCATTCTTGATCTCGTTCAGCGGTTTTGGCTGTGCAACTCCTTGGACGAACTTCATGTACCAGCTCAGTGCATGGTATCTTAGGGTAGTACTAAACTGATCTCTCTTAACAACTTCATTAGTGACATTATTAATACTCCATACATCTTCGCATAAGAACCAATGTTGATCAGGATCTTCAGATCCATCTCCCCTAAAGGTGGGTAACCTCATCTCATCTTCCATAGATATTCCTAGGTTTCTTGACTGAGTATGTGTTGAACTGCTGGTAACAGTGCTCTGAGTGCTCTGATAACTTAGGTTACTCTGGTTACTTAATGTTGTTAAAACAACAGGAGGCGTAATAGTACTTACTTCAACAGTCTGTGTAGTTCCTGAAGTTTCTGACTCTTCTCGCCAAGGTTCTTCAGTCTTCCCTTCTTCTACCCTAAAGGACTCTAAATATTCCTTGTTCAGTAACTCTTCTTCTTCTCCACTATATAATCCTTCTTCCTATGCTGGGTGTTCATGATTATGATCAAACAAGTTCACCAGAGGAACTTCTCTAAAGGTTCTCCCACTGTGCGTGTGTTTGACCTCTGTGTTGTTGTCGCTATCTGAATTATTGAACATTATCTTTTCAATCTGACCCACTACTGTATCTTCAAGATGTTCTTCTCATGCAATAACATATTGATCTTCAACTTCAATAAGTGAAAATTTTTTCCTCTAGGCCCCTTAAAGAAATATCTCTCTGCTTGGCTATATGATTCTACTCTATCAATATAAAGCTCAGTAATGTAACCTCCAATGGTACTATCAAAACAGTGATCTACTGCTCTTGGCATGACGTTATCAACTCTCTTGGCCTTCTTGATCAACGCTGACGTCCAAACCATAGTTTTTCTAAGTCTTATTTCGAATTGGGTATCTACTAATCTGGCTAGTCACTCGTATAGCTCCTAATGAATTCCTCCAAAGAAAATCTCATGTATATCAGTAAAGATATATTTTCCCAAGTAGTCTTTAGTACTAATATTAGGGTTCTTATTCTGAGCTTCTACGAACTCCATTTCTTGTTCTTCTATCCACTTCTGAATCTCTGTCTTCGATGGAAACCACCTTGACATTCCCTCAAGAAGATCTTCGTGCTGGCAATAGAACCATTTGTTGGCACAGGGGCAGACCCAGGGTTCAACTCTAATAATGAACCAACAAGGCCTAACTATTGTCCCTTTCGAAAACACCTGCAAAGCAAATGTAGTCTCACCCGAAGTAGCAATAGGGGGTTATACGACACAGGTGTCTACAACTAGAGGAAATGCAAAGTGGATCCAGGGAAACTCACACATGAAAATCTAGTTATTCTTTACCGAATTAACCCTACTTCGCACAGTTATATCTCGGATCTAATACAATGATGCAATAACAGAGTAATCGTAAGGCAAAAGAACACAGCATCAATCACACAACACAACAAGATATACGTGGTTCACCCTCTCTCTAGCGCTACATCCACAGAACTGTGCTTTATAATATATTAGATGAAATCATATAGTTCTATCTGTGCTCTTAGCTTGCATATCTCTCTTTCTTTCTCTTCTTCTCTCCCCTCCCTGTGCACCCAGCTGCAGGGTTTATCTTTGCACCCAACTGAAGATATTACAACACAGACTTCTCTCTCAACAATAACAACAATCACTCATCATAGCATAATCAAACCCATCTCAGGTCCTCTTGACCTTTATTTATACATTACAATGACTCTCGGACAACCTTAGGTAGAAACCTAGGTGTCAAAACCCTAAATACCAAAACCCTAGGTGTCTAAAACCTTAGGTCAACTTGACCCGTGCTTTTAGGGCTTCGCTAACCTATCTTTCCTTCTTTCCTGTGAGGTGCTCCAAAGCATCCATTGGTGGCTTTTTCCACTTGATGAGTTTTCCACGATCCATCTTCCTTGTTGATCTATCTTCCTCGATTTTCCCATCCAAGGACTTTCTTTCTCTTAATTCGCTCCTTCTTTTATGCTCTTTTGGCCACTTCGACCCAATCTCAATCAAATTATCTTTCGTGCAATTCACACTTCACGCTTCTTTCCTTAATCTTTGCAAACTTTCATAGACAAGGGCCAACAAGCATTTCCATGGATTTTGTGGTAGGTTTACCATCCACACAGAAGGGACATAACTATTTATTTGTACTAGTTGAGAGGTTCAATAAAATGTGCATTCTCATGGCTTGTAAAAATACCATCAAGGGGTAGGAAGCAACAAACTTGTTCTTTGAATAGGTCTAGGTGTACTTTGGGTTACCAAGGAGCATCATCTAAGATAGGGATACCAAATTTCTCAGTGAATTTTGGACTACAATGTGGGATAAAATGGACACTAAGTTGAAGAGGTATACATCATTCCATCCACAGACATATGGGAAGATAGAAGTATTCAATGAGACTTTGGTGCATCTTTTGAGGGTTTACAATCAGAAGCATTTGAATACCTGGGATGAAAATATGATTTATATACAACATTATTTTAACAAAGCAAACCACACTTCTACTGGTAAGTCACCTTTTGAAAATTGCTTTGGGTATTTTCCACTATCACCCTTAGATGTTGTATATGGACAAAAAGGAGGAGTGAGGGAGGACCTCATAGGAAATGCATTAAAGGAAATAAAATTTCTTAAGAAGATCAGGTAGATCCATTTGCAAGTACAAGAGACATTGAACAAGTCACGAGAAAAGTACAAGGTTAGACATGACCAGCAGAGAACAAAGAGAACATTTAGAGTTAGATACATATTATGGTTATGATTGAATGAGGAAAGGCTATATGGTTCTGGTAAGAATATTAAGGATTTTTGGTATGGTGATTTTTAGGTATTGTAAAAAGTGGAAGATAATGACTACAGACTTAGTCTACCCCTATACATGCGCATTTAATCAGTAGTGAATGTGGAGAATATCAAACTCAATGATCCTTCCATGTTGGATCAGGTGGCGGAGCAGGCCCTACCTTCTATAGAGGAATTAGCACCAGATGCTCAAGTAGAGTTGGAAAAGGACACAATTTTGTAGAAGTGGTCTAGATATACAAGATAGGGGCAACATGACCTTTGGAATATTGGGTTGAAATGACAACTTCTAGGAAAAGAAAAGTGGTACTCTAGGCAGAAGATAGAGGAAAAATTTCCTCACATCATCATTAAAGATTTTGGGGGCCAAAATCATCCCTAAATGGGGAGGTATGATCCAAATTGGATCCTATATTGTTGTTCATCTATCTTGATCCTTTCATAGTGGAAAAAATTGGAGGAATCAACTTGCAGGGCCATTTTAGGGCAGATCCTAGTTTGGAAAATTGGGGTTTGGAACCTTCCAGAGCCATTTTAAGGAATTAAATGGATTTTTGGGGGGTTCTGTTGTATGCAACTTATGCACACCCCATTGAAGATGATATGCAGTCAGATACCTTTCCAACGATGAAGATTGTGCATTAATCAGAGCTTGTATGCAAAAGTTATGCCTCCCTCAATTTGAACTTTCATGTTGACCACCATGGTATGAGAGGATGCCACATTAGCCCCCACTACTCACACATATGGGGCTATCCACATGAGATATTGCAAGAAGATTCTAGA
>JASDQU010739942.1:241458-254559 GCA_032191745.1 Picea mariana
TGTAATAATGATATCCTCATTCATGGGAGAACAAGGATATGGAGTTTTAATACAGACTGAGACAGAATTTGATATTCTGCTACAGCTTTAGCTTTTCATAATATCAATATTTTGTTTTATGTTCATGTGTATCTATTTGCATCTGGTTAATGACTACTTTAGCTATCTTAGTCTTTTGCAAATGATATAATTTAATCATTGTAATCCATATCTGATTTCTTCCAAGTGTTTAAAAAACATAGCAATTGCTTGATTCAGTTTGTGAATGGCAGATTTCTCTTCTTCAAATGTTGAATTATCAAGTATAAGTTTTTGCATAACAGGTTTCCCTTATTGCAAAGATTTATAAATCATATAATTGTTATGATTTTTTATGTCTTGTTTGTCTTGTAAACAACTTAAAGAGCATTGCAGCTTATCGTTTACGAGAAGCTTCTGGATTACCCGGTGCGAGTTTCCTTCCTCCGACCAGCTTTGAAGTCATCATACACAGGACAAATTGGGAGCATTTCCAGGTCAGTTAGTCACTTGTCTGTTTACTGTTTTTATTAGTAGTTTAGTTTAGATATAAGTTTAGATTTATAGGTAGAATTAGTATATTAGATTGTTTAATTTCAGTAAATATATTAGATCATTTAATTTCAGTAAGTTTTATTTCTCATTCCTAAAATCATAAAATCAAAAATATATCTTTGGCTATCTTAGGGCAGAAAACAAATGATTTTTACAGGTTTTATTCAAATCTGCAAGTTGTAGATAATGTATATTTGTGAATAAGTTGTAATTCAATTAGTAGCTAGATAACTAATCATTAGAGTTAGTGTAATAGTAATTAGTAGTTTATATTTAGTTTTAGTTTAATTTAATTTATTTAATTTATAACTAATCCAACCTAGATTCTGCTAGGGAGAACAAACAGCACATGCTAAAAATCTAGTAAGCAAGCAAGCAAACAAAACCTTTTCACAATGAGCACACTAGTTGGTGATGAAATCCAACATCATGGGGACAAAGTAAGAAGGGTCCGAGATAGAGCGGGTGGAAAATTTACGTTGACGACCTTCTTAACGGACTTACACCCTGGTGCAAGCTCCCACACATAATTGTGGGTATACCCTCCAAAGAGCCCGAGTGAGTCTGGTTAATGTCGATTCTAGGTACCGTGAAGACTTTCCCCTCCATAGCCACCTCGTGTAAATACCCTAAAGAGATAGGCCACTAAGGTTACCAACCACAAAAGTGATGTCTGGGGAAACAATAGACAGTCTGATCCATGCGCAAGGGAAGGGTATTTAGCTCAAAATCAACTCGAAATGATTCCACTCATCATTGTGGGTATACCTTCAAGCAACCCCCATAATACATGCAATATCTACACCAAGACCAACAAAGCAGGGAAAGTAACGCTGCCAGTCTTAACGCGACCTCATGATTGACCCTTGTGTGAGAAGGGCTTCCTAGGACAAAATGTAGCAATTGGATTTCACCGCTCCCTAACACAAGATCTGATGTTTGTTTGCAGCTTTGGAAAGTTATATTTCACACCTATTCCAAATCCCTACAACTAATCTAATGTAGGTTTGCTACCAGAAAATGTAAAAATGTATAATCAATTTTTAGTTTAGCACTTGATAATATTTAGTTTAGCTCAGAGTAACAACAGCCTTAAAAATCAAGTGCTAAACTAAAAATTGATTATACATTTTTACATTTTCTGGTAGCAAACCTACATTAGATTAGTTGTAGGGATTTGGAATAGGTGTGAAAGATAACTTTCCAAAGCTGCAAACAAACATCAGATCTTGTGTTAGGGAGTGGTGAAATCCAATTGCTACATTTTGTCCTAGGAAGCCCTTCTCACACAAGGGTCAATCATGAGGTCGCGTTAAGACTGGCAGCGTTACTTGCCCTGCTTTGTTGGTCTTGGTGTAGATATTGGATGTATTATGGGGGTCGCTTGAAGGTATACCCACAATGATGAGTGGAATCATTTCGAGTTGATTTTGAGCTAAATACCCTGCCCTTGCGCATGGATCAGACTGTCTATTGTTTCCCCAGACATCACTTTTGTGGTTGGTAACCTTAGTGGCCTATCTCTTTAGGGTATTTACACGAGGTGGCTATGGAGGGGCAAGTCTTCACGGTACCTAGAATCGACATTAACCAGACTCACTCGGGCTCCTTGGAGGGTATACCCACAATTATGTGTGGGAGCTTGCACCAGGGTGTAAGTCCGTTAAGAAGGTCGTCAACGTAAATTTTCCACCCACTCTATCTCGGACCCTTCTTACTTTGTCCCCATGATGTTGGATTTCATCACCAACTAGTGTGCTCATTGTGAAAAGGTTTTGTTTGCTTGCTTGCTTACTAGATTTTTAGCAGAATCTAGGTTGGATTTTTATTTTTATGGCGTAAGTTCCTGGAATTGTCAATGAAGGAACCCCTTTGTCAGGGGAACCCTTTTTTTTTCCTTCTTATAGAAACATTGGTCCTCCTTACATCGCTACTTTGAGCCTTCCAGGTCTCACAATTGGGTTACCGGTATGGTTGTTTTCCACTCCGATGATCTTGAATGCAGGTGTTTCAGATGTAAGCACACCACCCACACATCAACCTCATGCCGACCTTTCTCCTTCTTCATCCGTCAGGTCTCCTTCCATTTCTCCTTCTTTGTCTAGTGAAAGCTCTGAAGCGAGTAACCAGGTTAATAAGAAGAAGAAGAAACAAAAAGAGAAGAAGAAGAACCAGAAAGGGACCAAGCCTCCAACTACATCAAATGTTGGATCTAAGCAACCATCTACTGTTAATAGTACTGGGAGTGTTGATGAGGTCAATAAGATTAAAGCGAAGAATCTGAAACCCAAATCCCCTTATAGTCTTTGTAAGGGTGACCACTTTCTGAGAGATTTCCCTGGTATTCCCAAGGTCTTAGAAATGTGGTCGTCCACGTCATCGGCCCCTGATGTCCATGTTGGTGATGCTCCATCAACTAGTGACGTTAGGGTTGGTAAGATGAAGACAACTGTCAAGTTTCCTTGCATGTTATGCAAAGGTGATCACTATTCTCACCTTTTTCCTCGTATGGATGAGGCTTCTTCTCTTTTGGAAAAGCTTCAACTTTCAACTGGTTATCATAAGATTTACCCCGACCCATCGTTAGTTGATGGACTGGTCAATCCGGTTCCATCCTTGGTTAGTCTGGTTGATCAAGTGGTCAATCTAGTTATCTCCTCGATTTAACCACAAACCCAAGTATTTGATCTAGTTCTGTCATCGATCAACCCCATTCTTCATCAAAAGAGTGAAACCAAAGTGGTCGATCTGGTTCCACCATCGGTCAATCCCACTCCATTGAGGAGTGCCAAAGTGGTTGCTCCGGTTAGATCATCGATCAATCCCACTCCTCCTCTGAAGAGTGCCAAAGTGGTCGATCCGTTTCCACCATCAATCGATCCTACTCTCCCGCTAGAGAGTAAACCCGATACTGCTCACATTTTTCTTGTTGATACAGAATCTACCGTGCCATGGGGCATTCCTCCTCTCCTGTGAAAACCCCTCCAAGTAATGAGGCTATCCTTTTTTATTGGGGTGCGCTGACTGGACCTCATCTTCCCTCTCACATTCCTTTCAAGATTACAGTATAGGTTTGTGGTCGGGACGTTTCTCATACACTGATAGATGAAGGTTCGTCCGTTAGTATTTTTTCCTCTATTGCTTGGAAAGATTTGGGTTATCCTAAGCTTGTGTCGGTTACCCAGACTTTGTTCAGTTTTAATAGAAGAACCAGTCACCCTTTAGGGATCCTTCCTCAGTTTCCCATAACTTTGGGAGGGAAAATTGTCCTTATTGATGTTATGGTAGTCTAGGACCCCTTGGATTTCGATTTACTCCTTGGGAGAGATTATGTCTATGCCATGAAAGCTATTGTGTCCACTCTTTTTCGTGTGATATATTTCCCGCACGATGGAAGAATGGTGACTATTGATCAACTTTCGTTTGTTGGCCCTGACTTGACCATCAACCCAATGACCTCCCTAACTGGGTCTTATATGCAGACAATATCACCCCTGCCATAGGTCAATTATGTGGCGTTGTCTCCCATGACTTAAACTTCTGATGATTTAGATCCGGTAGTTGACATAGTGATCTCTTCAATAGGGCTATTCGAGCCTGACCTCCTTACCCCTGTCATGGCCCTCGACACGTGTTCCTTCCAGAGAATTTTTCTTCCATCTAGTGAAGATCTCTTGGAAGCCATGACTGAGTTTTGTCCCTTGACATGGTGTCCTTCCAGAGAGTTATCCACTTGGAATCCATGATCAAGAAGAAGTCACGAGCATAGTTTATATTCTCTGTGGAAATCTCGTTAAAAATGAAACAAAGGTTATGAGGATATTTTTTCTCTCTATATCAAGCTCGTTAAAAAATGAAACAGAAATCTGGGGATTGAACCTAGAGCCTTGAGCATAGTTATTTTCCTGTGTCAAGCTCGTTAAAAAATGAAACAATCACCTCTCCTAACAAGTTGAGTCTTTCGCGAGATCTCGTAGAGGTCGAGTCGAGTCTTTCATTAGGTATTTTATTTGAACCTTCATTTCATCCACCCTTATCCTTTTTCTCCATCTAGTACAAAAATTGGTGACAACCTCAAAGTCGGTGAATGAATTGAAGCTTGGGGGGAATGTCTCCAACCTTTGATGATCATTCTGGAGTTAAGACATTAGCTTTCAAGATGGGGGCATATCGAGCTTAGTCTTTTCTCCTTCTTGTGCTCGTAAAAAAATGAGAATGTAACCGAGCAACCTTTTATCTCTTTTTCGAGCTCACATGGATACAGAAAAAAGGAACCCCCTGGAGTCTTCTTTAAGCTCTTTTCATGCTCTCTAAACATGAAAATATTGTTGAGTGATCTTGCTTCCTTTCACACTCCTTAAAAGGTTTGAAAGGGAGCCTTGCGAGTGGTAGTTTATCTCATTTTCGGCCTCGCAAGACTAACATTATGGAAAAGGACAACACTGGAGTCATCTTTAAGTCATTTTCAGATTCTCTAAATATGAAAAATCACCAATTTTACCTTCTCTGGACTCGTTAAACAATCATACATTGAAGGGCCCGTATGGGACCGAACCCTTACTTCTTCTAGTTTGTTAAACAAGGGAAGAGGGGCTTATCGAAGGTGAGTTATATCGATCATGTGTTATGCTCCTTGAGCTCATTAAATTAAAAAGAGGTACTCGTCTATCTAGATGGGGGAAAAATTGAAGGAAGCAAGCCAAGCAGTTTTTGAGAACATTACCAGTAACTCTTATAGTCACCCTTGAACACGACACTTTATCTTTGCACACATTTCAATCCAATAAACCTCTGAATTGAACCAATCCTTTGAGTTTCTTTACTCCTTTGGGTCACCCGATGAAATTCACAGTATCCATTGCATTATCAAGTTTTGGTCCTTGTCATGTTTTTGCTTTCATGCCTCAGTGTTCAAGGGAAGTATTTGGCTCAAGAATCAACCATCACAAATTCCTGTTTCAATGCCCATGTCAGCCCATATTCATTTGATCCACCAATTACATCTCTGTGTCAATTTCGTGTCGTTGATGGGGGATACATCAAGGCCCTCCTGTGATGAGTTTGTTCCTTTTGACTTCATCACATTATCCAGGAGCCAGACTTAGAAACCAGTTAGTACCTTGGGACCTGCATGCGTCAATGACAGGCCTCCTCACATCCGAAAGTGGGTTTACATCATTGAACTCTGATCGGATGATTTCACGGATGTTCGACTTCAACTCATCTATTCACATTCATTGGAATGTACTAGAGTACCTTGGGAATCATTGACATCAATGGTGATCTCCCTCGTGCTTGTTAACGGTTTACCTCATTGACTGGTAATCAAGTGGTTTCTTCCATGTTTGACATAAGAAAATCTATTTAGATGGTTAGATTCGTACTACATCGGGATTGGTAAGAATACCCTGGGTTGAGTCATCACTCTTATACATACTTTTCCTAGGTTGCGACAGAGTTTCTTTTGAACATTGACAGATATACTGTCACATAGATCCACTTTGTATTGGTCTGTGGCTATGTATTGTCATCTTGTAGATCCACTGTGTATTCTTCGTGGCTATGATTAGTTTAGGTCATAGGAGTATAGATCCACATTGTATCATCAGTGGCTATACCATTTTGTCAATATAAATATGGATCCTTAGTGTATTTTATGGCGGCCATACCTTGAAAGTCTTTATCACTCAAGCATAGGTATGCCTGCCTTGGGTTTGAAACATGTCATAATATTTGTTTGATGGTTGTGTGCAGCTTCTGTCAGGTTCTCTGAGTCCTTACCCTTTCTTGAAAAATTCTACAAAGTAATTTAGTCATCAGTTTCCATCTTCTAACTTCATACGTTGGGGGGCAATCTGTTACACCTCAAAATTACTCACTTTAATGATGACCCATTGTCATCATAGTCAATGTTGCAAGTATCACATTTTGGTCACAAGTGTCGCAAACATCATACTTTCATCTTGCCTATGTCGTGTCTCTAACGACATCATAAGGACACTTAAGACACCTTCAAAGACTAGTTTAAGAAGGATAAATCATCTGATGAGGAGTACAAAGCATATTCCATGAAGAAAACCACTTACAAATAATTTTTGGAAGGCAACACTCCCCTACCCACTGTCAGGGAGCGTCGACACTCCTTGACCTTGTTTGAGGGAGCATTGCAATGCTTTGTGCACCCTTTTGGGGGAGCGCTGGCTTTTTTTTCAGCAAATTTTGGGTTGTTGAGGAAAATCAGGGATAAATTCCCCTCATATCTGGAGTTGGTTGGATTCAAATCTGAGGTCAAGGATACATCTTAGGGAGGATCCAAAACTGAAGGAGAAATATCCTCAACCTATCCCAAGAATATCCAAGGTGGTTGGGTCTCTCCAAGCTTATATAAGGAGGCCTTCTCATGGTGAAGAGGGGGATAGATAGATTGGAGATACCAAACTTATGATCTCATGAGTGGTATTGACATGATAAGAGATAGAGATTGGAGATACCAAACTTATGATATCATAAGTGGTGTTGACATGGAGATGGAGACATTGTGAAGCATCTAACTTACGATCTCATAAGAAAGATATCATTGAAGCATCAACATTCTGTGTGTGGATTATTCGAGCAAGGGTCTGGACAAAGGGAGCTTGGTGAAGTTGTTGCACCTACATCCATGGATGTAAGCACCACTTTTTTCTCATTAATATAAATCTATGATTGGCCTATTTCCTTTAAAGTTTGTGTACATTTCATGAACTTGTTTCTTTCATAGATCCATTATGAAGCTAATCATGGTAGAGTAGGAAGTATCGTTGTTGTTTTTCATTGTATTGCAGGACCTTCTAAAGAACTTGGAGATCAAGATCAACCTGGATTGAGCGAGGACACACAATGGTAAAAAGGTATTTACTATTATTCCTTCTCCTTCTTTGATAGTTTAGCTTCATGAAAAGGAAAGTCAGTGTCCATAATAGCACTTTTCTGTCTTGGTCATAGGGGTCTTCTATCCAAGAGGAAATCCACTTGTCCATAGGGGGATTATCCTGTGACAATATCCCTAAAGATGGAATACAAATATGGTTGGATATCCTTCCCCATATTTATCTCCTTCTTTATTGGGATGTGTGTGTTCTTGATGTGTGTTCCAATATAGTTTCTCTTGAATGCTTGCCTAAATTTCCTGGATTACAACAAGTGGTCTTTTGAGGAGTTGTCCCAATTTGTGCATCTTATGATTCCCTAACTTATTAGGGGAAATCATGATGATTCTTTTGTTAGCCCTTCCATATCAGTGGTATGAGTAGAGGGTGTTCCACATCATATAGGATCACATGGGACCCTAGTGACTTTACCACTTACGAATAGGTTCGAGAGAGTTCTACATGGAGGGATTTTGCAAATGATATGTTGGTGGTATGGGCAAGTCTATGGCTAGTTGGAAGGGCATGTCGGGGTACACTCATCTAGTAGGGTTGATTTAGTCCTTTCCCATTTCTAAGCAAGAGTGGGATCGTAGGTTTATAGATTACATCACATGATTACCAAGGGTGTAGGGATAAGATAGTACGTGTACAATGATTGACTGGTCATCAGAGTTCATGCACTTCCCAGTGATTTATTCGAAGTATGGAGCAACACAAGTGACATAACTATCTATTGGAGAGATGTTTAGATTTCATGAGAAACTCGAATTCATTACCAATTATAGGGACAAACTTCCTTTTTCGATATTCGATATCGAGTATGACAGTGGATTTGTAGGCTGTGACTTCACATGGATGACTATGTAGGTTACTATTCATGGTAGTAGGTTCATCCTTTACATGTATTTCATCTTGGAGTTCCTGAAGAGGATGATGTAAATTGGGCATGACAGTTGGACGATTATGATAAGAGTGGCACAAATTTAGCATGGTGGTTCCTTTCTGAGGTTATATTGGGACCCTAGGATTCCAATACTAGACAGTTTAGTAGCCAATGTAGAGACAATAGTCAATTTTTGTTTTCATGAGATTGGTTCCCTTACAAAGAAATTCTTTGAGGGGTTGATCGAGTTATTACAGTATCGAGTTTCCCTACTTAGTGACAGTATTCATGAGACCTATTATGTTCACACCTTGTCATATCGTGCATTGAGCGAAGGATGCTTCACATCTTCTAGGGTGGTTTGGGACCCTAGTATCATTTTCAGTTTTGATTTGGCTTAGTTGATGGAGCATCAGGCTGTGATGGAATTGCTTAAGGACAAGCAATATTTGGGAAGGGAGGACTGTAATGTCCCCATTTTTGGATTCCTTTGCCGTGCAGTCAAAGGCGACCTTATAAGTTTATGCCAGCTTGACCAGAGGAGTAAAATGAGGATAACAATGAGATCAGGAAATTTGGAGGATTTATATTGGGCCCAGGATATTCCATTCACCATCTTTCATCATCAAGATCATTTCTGCACAGTTTTCTCTTGGTTCCATGGCATTCTGATAATTTTCATAATTTTGGGTTATTATTGAGAATACTTTAATTAAATACAATGAAGATATTATTTGGATCATATTATCTGAGGGGATACCTTTGTGCAATATCTCATTGGAACTGGGATGAAAATATCTAAAGGTTGGGATGTTGAAAAAGGGACTTTGATATCCTAGAATGTCTTAAAAGACTAATTAATCACTTTTCAACATTAAAAAGAATTACAAAAAGGGGTGTTTAAGTGATTTAAAGTGGATAAAATTCACTTTACTTTATTAAAAGGGTAAAAGGGTCAACGAGGAGATTGAAGGAAAATGAGGGCGCTTTCTCTCATTATGCATATGCTATTTTTGAAAAATGAATTGAGAGATTTCTTATGGCTTTGGCTATTTGGGACAGAAACCCTGGAAATATTTGGAAGATTGGTTTTGGTGGTGAAACCATCCACCCTATCTAGTCATTGGGATGAGATGAATCAGATATTTTTGTTGTGCTTGATTATGGTTGACTTAATCCTCCTGTAGCTATTTTTTTCTCAATAGTGGATGAGTTCATTTTATTGCAACTAAGTTCTTCTTCATTGGCGGTTGGGTTTCTTCCATTGTGGGTCGAGATCATTCATTGGGAGGGACGAGTTTCTATTTTTGGGAGAGATAATTCCTTGTGGGGTCAAGCTAAGGGTTGTAGAGGTCATTTTCTATACTGGGGCCCAATTTCCTCTAATTGGGCACCTTTATTTGTAGACTGGACACATATTCTGAGTGTGAGGCAGCTTGTTTCAATGTGGGTTAAGTTATTTGTTGTATGGGGGTCGAACTCCATCCTTGGGGATCGAGTTGGATAAGAATAGGGTCGATTCTCTATTGATGGAGGTTGTAAGGCCTGGGGTCATCTTGTACCTACTGGAAACGTGGGAAGGAATATTTCAAATCTCTTGTAACTTACAACACCCTATTTATCATTGTTTCTATAGATCTATACCACTGTTGTAAAGAAGTCAGCATGCTAAATAAAATATCAGTTGCTTTGTGTTATTTGTGTTATGATAAATTGTATTGGATCTTGCTACATAAGCTAATTTCCATATCCATTAATTTTTTTCATCAAATGTATCTATAGGAACTCATTTTCCCATTAAAGACATAATAAACACAAACAACAATAAATATAAACACATATAAACACTATTAAAGTATCTCAATGGGATCGATAACGTGGTAAAGTGATTTTTAATATTCCCCCACATAATCATAACTTACAATAGTAGTAAGGAAGGAGGTACAATGGGTTTATGAGGTTTCATTCAAATTGTTTGATCAAATAAATAGAATCAGAGAAACATTAATTATTACAATAGACTTTAATAAGTTATATCAATGATCCTATGTGTGTTAAAAAAACAGGATCATCAAGCAATAAAATAAAATAAATGCGGAAATAAAACACAAAAGATACACAATACAATAGAGACATAGATATACATGGTTCACCCAGTGTGGGCTACGTCCACCAGAGAAATTTCTAGGTCCTTCCTTTTTATTATCCAACAAAATGAATGGGTACAACCTACAACACACCCGTTGTAACTTCCTCTTCTTTCTTCATAGTCTCCTCTCTCAGAATACAATATTCACAATAATATACAACCACAATACATTTCTCTCATAAGAGACAGTGTCCTTCTAGGGAAAAAACCCCCTAAAAATAACTTCTACCGTTAGATCTAGGACCTTATAATGAACTGTCCAGATTAACTACGAAATGAGAATATTTTACAAGGAATTTTTTTCCAATATTTCTTTTAAGGGGTGCTTCCCCCCGAATCCCCCACCAGGGGGGGTGGGGGGGGGTGTGGTGCTACAAAAATTGTCATCACCCCCACTTGGACCCCCTGGCGACAGTTGTGGGGGGAAAGTCCCCCCACACCCCCCTGTTAGGAAATGGGGTCCAAGCACAGTTGAAACAAACCTCTGAATCAGGAAGATAATCAGGCTCCACAACCAACAATGTGGGATATTGCTACAACAACCATTGTTTGACACATTGGTTACACAACAAACTAAGAAAGGATCAAAATCATTTATCCAACATATTACATGATTGTCCTCGTATGTCATGGCTAATGTAGCTCTTGAGATCCAGCTGCAGCTCCTATGATTTGATTCCTACACAAAAGTGATGAACACAGATGAATCTATGAATAATCCAAGTGTTAGGAAATACCAATTCTAATATACATCTAATCCAATCTAATCAAGGAGAGATCAGATATATCATTTGAAACTGAGTACAACAACATGGAAAGAGGAAAACCCATTTATCTATATTAATGGATAAGAGAAATATATCAATCACATAACCATACCTTGAGTCATGAAAGAGATTATCCTTTAGCCCTTGCTCTTTCTCCTCCTCAACCCTCACTCAAGAAAGGAAAACCTGATCTGAAGGATAAACTCTATGGAGAAGATCCTATGAAAATCTAACAACATGTAATTTTGAATGATTATCCCTCCTCTTTCGTGCATAATGCCTTTATTATACAGACTAGTGAAAGAGGCTAGGGGGTGCTTGTATATCTCTAGAACTTAGTGAACCTAAATGATATTGAGAGTTCTCAATCCCCTGTCACTAGATAAACAACTCACCTAGCACCGATCTCCTTGGAAATTACCAATTATAGAAGGCTACAGAGGCAATCGCAGGCCGACAAGCATGTAGCTAATGACCGATTGCGGTTTAACAATGAGCTCAATAATGATTGGTAACACCCTATCAATGGGATCAATAGTGACCTCCCTAAAAAATTGACTGGAAATTGCGCAGAAGAGCGTGTCTCATCATGATATCAATTGTGTGTCCTCCATGAGACTTTGAGGTGGAAAATAAGTCTTTAATAGATTCCCCCTAATGTGTGAGGTTAGGAGAGGAATTTATGGTCAAAATAAATTACAATAATATTCACCAACGTGATGTAGCATGAGGATAGAGCCAAGTGATCAAGAAGCTGAGGAGTACCTGCAATCAATCGACGGTTGAGTAGATTTCTAAGAAACCAAAGGTGGTTATGGAGTAGAAGTGCCTTCATTTTGGGACCACACTCTTTTTATCTTTGGAATAAAAGGACATAGATGAGTAATGTAATCTCCCTTGAAAACTATACAAAGGAACTTAGGATTGTGTCTCTCCCATCTAGGTTTTTCAGGGGTACCAAGGCCCCCAACATGAGTGGAAGTAGTTGGTTTCTTGCCCTTGACATGGCTTGCAATAGCTAGTTTCTTATCTCCAATATGACTTGTAGTGAATGGTGTGTTACCCCCAACATGGATAGCATTGATTGGTGTCTTGTCTCTAGTATGAATTGAAATGAATGGTAATGCATCTCCAAGATGACTTGTAGTGGTTGGTGACTTCTCCCTTTTTCTTCACTTCTTTTTCTTCTTCTTCTTCTTTCTCTTTTGATTCCTTTTAGACTTCTCATTACTAGGAGATGAACTTTCACCAAAAGAAGAAAAAGGAGGAGGAATATATTTTAGTGGAAAAAGAAGGTTTAGTAGCATTTGGAACAACTGGAATGGTCATCACTCAGACCGAAAAACTCACATACAATACAATAATATTCAATATGACCATGAAAGGGGTACCGATGTTTCCAAAGGAAGGAAAAACACAAGAGTACCCTTTGGGAGGGGTCCCTTGGTTGAAATTCATATAAGAATTTCCTGGAACACGACTGATATTAGGTGTAAAGGGAGTGTTGGTGGGGCATGAAATCACTGATCCTACATTATAACAATATCTAGGGACATTGGTTCCCCAAGTGACATAACTTCCCCCAGCACTAGAGAAAACACTAGGGGTAGGACCAACCCCAGGGTTAAAATTCCAATCACAAGGAAAACCACTAGTTGGTATCATCGGGATACCTATAGGATCACTACAAATAGATGAGAATCTAATTTTAGTAGGAATACCAAGGATTCCCCCCCCCCCCACCGAACATAAATTTGGGTGTGGGAACTTGCAATGATGGAACAAGCATACTAAAAATGGACGTATTCATGGAAGGAA